>VZTG01003225.1:397662-418383 GCA_013397845.1 Melanocharis versteri | reverse complement strand
CGGGCCGAGAACCGACAACCCTTCCCTGCCCGCCACTGCCCCGCTGCCCATCGATGTCCCCTGGCCTACAGCTCCCGCAGGGCAGCGCGCCACCTGCTCCGGCCCGGCCAGGGCAGGCGGCAGCAAGGCACGCCGGGAGCTGTAGTTCGTGAGGGAGGGGAGCGGCGCCGCCCCCGAGGTTCCTGCCCGGGTGGGCAGCACAGCCGGCCCTGCCAGCGGCCGCAGCGTCCCGCGCCTCTCAGTGCTGTGCTCAGAGCACCTCAAAAACCGGCGCGGGTCTCGCCTTCATCCCACCCGCCCAGCTCTGCCTTGGGCGCTGCTTGGAGGGGGGCTCCTTGCTCAGCTGCCCCCTCCGCCTTCCAGCCCCTCGACCCGCACCTGCCCCGGGGCTGCCGCCAGCCCGCTCCCCTCCGCCCCTGCCACCACCGCACGGACGCGGCTGTCACACAGCGCTGTGCCTTCCGAACCAGCTCGCCAGATTCACTCCGTAGGGAGATTTTCAAAGTTCTCCGAACTGCTGCCCGGTTCACCAGTCTGTTCTCAACGGCTTTGCTTCCAGTCCAGTTTTTATGGGGGTGTTGGTCATGTAGAGCCGGGCAGGGAGGTTTGCTGGGGACTGGCGTCCCGCAGCGTTATCTCCCACCACCCCTAGGGAAAAGACCAGCGCGGAAACTAGGAGCCAAATCAGTTCCGTTCAGTGTCTGGGAGCACGCCTGAGAAGGCTTACTATCAACCTACAAACTGAAGTCAGATTAAGGTAACTGCAAGAAAGTTAACACACAAACGTCAGATTGGATTACTTGGAGCATTTGACGACCACTTGGGCGGGCGGTTGTGCTGCTCTGCACAGTCACTCTCGTGTTGTGCCTCCAGCACAAGACACATATCCCTCCGCACCAGTCTAATGTGACAATCGCTACCCATGTCTTGCAAGACAGCAATTAGCAGTCTTTAATTCCCTAGACAGAAAAATCAAGATCTTGCAGTTTTCTCAGATCCTGGTGCATCTTTGAGTGCCTCCTCCTCCCCCATGCTCCCCTTCTCATAACACTCTTTTTGAGCAGTGTTACTTCAGCAAGAAATTACATTTTCTGTGCTTATTTGAAGGTTGTCATAGAAAAGACAAGGCACCATTGCTTCTCCCCTTACTCCCCTACATGGGTTGAAGGAGCAAGGCTGGAAAGAACCAAATCTCTCTATCTATACGCAAATTTCTTATTGTTTTAGAGTATGAGCAGAGTTAACAGCAGCAATACTGTGTCAAAACTGCAGAAGAGCTTCAAGTTTGAACAATTAAGGGGAAGTTATTCCCCACTCATTCATCCCTCTACGTATCTGTGTAGGCTGTCAGAAGCAAGGCTACGTAGGAGTGGAGCCCTTACCACCTTTTAGTGGAGCCTTTCAGGAGAATGGCAGGACTGGAAGTGCAGGTGAAAAGCCAGCCTGTTGCTTCCTCTAACTTTTCATCGTGGCAGCCAGCAATAAACAAGCAGCAACTTACCTCCTTCTTCACCTCAGATCTGTTGCAAGTACCTTGGGTCTCATACTGGCCTTCCAAACACCAACAAAAATTTTCGGTCTAACCTCAAAGAAATGGCAAAACCCAAGGTAACTCAGAGAAGACAAAACCCACACAAACTAAAATGTAACCTTATTTGGATAATGCATCGGTTTCAAACTAATAGTACCCCTCCTGTAAAAAAAAAAAAAAAAAGCCGTAAGACTGGTTAAAAAAAAATCTGTCATGCATTGTCTTCTACTGCAAACCTTACCTGATGGATATTTCTTTCTGAACTCCATAAAGATGTTCTTTTTTTATGGGTGAAGAGCACATTCAGGGATTGCTTGTAGAGGAAGGCCCTGAAGATCAGTTCTGCTTCCACTGGAACAAACAAACCTTTGGGAACAGATGGCAGATCACATAATTTTTTTTTGTAAAGAAATTTCATAAAAATAAACTTTGTCACTTCTGTAAAACAGCCAATTGATCTTAATGAACTCAACACAGAGGAATTTCAAATGAATGGTGTTTAACTGAATCCCTGAGCTTATGTGATATGAATCAGTTTCATAGTGACATGAATGTCCCACATCTGAAGAATTTTATTTTGAGGTTTCTATGATTAAATAAAGAATAGGGAAGGAACTACACCTCCCCTCCATTTTGCAAAATTAACATAATTTTTATTGCAGTTTCAAGGTTTCTCCTGTTTGAGAGACTTCTCTAGGCACGAAAGGAAAAAGTAACTAAAAAACTAAAAAGCTTGGTGGGCAGATTTCGGAGAGAAGGAGGAGAAAAGGAGAAAGAAAGCATTTCCAACTGAATCTTTATAGCTGCCTAGGTTTTGAACTCTTAGTCCTGAAAATACTGCCTAGAAATCAGGTATGCTGTAGAGACTAGTTTTGCACCACTCCCTCCCTTGGAGATGTTTTATTTTTCCAAACAAAACTGAACCAGGTAAGCCAAGGATCCTGCTTCATCAAACCTTCAGGATTGTTATTTTTACATTAATGGTACTGGTTTTTCTTCTCTATGAAAATTACTTTCCAGCCAAGGGATTACTTCTTATGTGGATTTGTACTTGATTTTATAGAAGCATTTCCAGTTTTCTGAACACGGGTTGGATCAAAACTCCAAGGCTGATTGAGAGCAGAAGCTGGAGCAGTGAGGGATAGTTTCAATTTAGTTAATTTTAGCTTCCTGTCCTAGCTAATTTTTATGGCATCAGAGTGCCAGTTACTTAGAAATGGCTCTGGAGACAAAGTCCAGTACAATTTTTTTTTTGAAGCTACCGGAATTATTACTGCTGTTCTTCCTGTATGTTTCATCTCATATTAATTTGGGGGTAAAGAGAGATTAAAATAGTCACAGATGCTTACAGTTTGATACCACAACCCCATCAAAATCTGACATTTTGAATTAATTTTTGAATTAATTTTTGAACACATTGGGGAGATTTAACTATCTTATTGAAACATTGCAAAATTGTTCATCACCAAAACCTCTTTATAATTAGTCCTCAAAGGTGAAATTCACCCCTGTACAGACATCTTTGCATGGGTCTTTGTCACATAAGTGCTGCTTTATGGAAACTGGGGGCAATAATGAAGTGTAATTAAAAGTCTAACTTGAACAGTCAAAACCTTGTAGCAAGCCTTCTGCAGATGCAATCTGCAAGTGAATACATCCTTCAGTGGAGAGCTCCTCTCTCACATGAATGCAATTTTAAACCTTGAAATCAGTGTCTTGGTCAAACAGAAGGGGTTAAATGATGAATTGTGTGATAGCTTTATGAATTAATATGGCAGATCATCATTGATACTTGAAAGATAGACTGCAACAGAAAATAGAAGGGTGGAAATAATGACACCAGAGGATTTTTCACCATAAACACTGACGTGGTCATTTAGATACAGAATCTCACAAACTGAGTAAGGGTTACTTAGTAGGTAGTGGGAATGTTAGTTTGCACATACAAATACAGACAGGAGATACCTCCACTATTCCAAGTTCGATATACAGCCTATTCTTTTTCCTTCAGCAGAGGCAGCTGCACCAGCAGCTGTAGAGCAGTACAGCAAGAACGCTGTGAGAGAGGGGCCAGCCCATTATCTATCACTTCCCTGTCTGTGGTGGGAAGCAGCACAGCCCAGGTAAAAAGGTTATCCCTAATATAGTAGTTTAGACTTTGAATTTTCATTACAACCTCCATCAGTGTGAAGATACACAAAAATATGTTCATAATCCAGACGTTGCTGATATTTGGATTAGGGGCCCTGTGAGCCTTGAAAGTTAAACTCCAAACATTTCTTTGCATTGTCATCAGTTCTAAATGAAAACGAAGGGAAATGAAGGGAAAATGAAAGAACACACTCTAATAGGAGCAATTGGAAAAGTTTCCATTTCACACACAAATAAAAGAATGAGCTTTTTAACAGAGCAGAAAAGTCAGGCAGCTTCAGGCCTCCTCATTGGCTTTTGGATCACCAGGAAGAAGTACGATTTGTAAGCATTCCAGGTTTACATCTTTTATATCTGTATGCTCATATAAAATTGAAGATAATTTACAAATGGTGATGGGTGGAGAGACTATAATTTAATATCAAATATTTTACAGATGAAGAAAGAAATGATCTGTTTACACCTGAAATTTCAGGGTATGTGGAATATTGTGAGCTGGAAGGGATCTATATGGATCATTGAGTCCAACTCCTGGCTCTGCACAGGAAAACCCCCAAAATCACATCACACATATCGGGTATATTTCAGGATACATATTTAGTGTTCACGACTGTGTGTTTCAGCAGAATATACAATTAAAAATACTCTTGTCTCCTAATTACAGGGTCTGCTTTTGTGATTCTCATTGGCATTAGCTGATTCCACTGCCTGTATTTCTGCTCCTGCTATTGACCCAATTCTAGGTACACGAAACGTGATTATTTCAGGCAGCTGACCATTTTTTACAAACATCTTTATCCTTTTTATAGGAAGGTAAAAAATGGGGATGTGATTCTTGTGTTCTAGCAGTAGTGCTCTTAAATCTGTGAGTATCTAACTAGGTGAAAAAAAGTTTGTATCTGAGCGGATGCGCTCTTATCACATCATCTAATTAGCTCAGCGAAAAGCAAGCAAGCAGGCTTTCAAGAACACCAATATTCCTCATGTCCTGTCTACTTATATCAGTTAGTGTAGTTAAATAGAGATGTCACTTCCATATATCAAACTAGCCTTGTTTGTAGCAAGCAAGCATTATAACTAAACTCTACAGTAAATGTTTATAAAACAGATGTACTTGGTTTTATGTGGGTAACTAAAACATGAATAGAGCTCTCAGCTTATACCATTTTAGAATATACAATGAAATTTTCATAGGTTATTTTCAGGTCTTTGTTTATTGTTACTGTATAGAGACTGAGGATCTGGTGATACTGGGGCCAGAGGGCCATGAGCACGTTCTGCTACACAAAAGCACACATATATGAAGGCTGCATTGTATTTAGAAAAACTTAGAGCTAGAAAAACAATCACACAACTTTTATGGTGAGCTAAGCACACCGGCTCATAGTAAAATCATGTTACTTTATAGAATTGTTCCTCAAAGCAGAGCTATGTTTCAGTAAGGTAGAAAAAAATGGGACTCTAAACAACACAGGCGTGTAAGGTGAAATAAAATATTAATATGCAACTATATGAAAGACTCCATGATGTTATGTTATAAAAACCAATTAGAAAAGAAACTTTTGTTCAGTACTAATTTAAAACATTTATTATTCTCAAAGTGTTCTTAGGAGGATGATATATCTTGTTTCAGTACTAGTCTGGCAGAAGAAGGTGTGTTAGTGGAAGCAGTCAGCTTTAAATGCCAAAAAATAACAAATTACTCTACTGTAGATTAGACTGCTGTTTTAACATGTCATTATTTGACTATTAAAATTAAATTTGGAGGGAAGGTAAAATCCGATATACACTCCTAAGTGATGTCTCTATAGCACTATCTATCAAATATGGCTGTTTTTCCTTCCATTTAAACCGTTATCCTATGTTCCACACAGCTGAGTAATGTCACTCACTCTCTCTAAAGTTTCCCATGTGGCCAAGTAATTTAAGTATGCCATCACCAGAGCAACTCTGCAGCTGAAAATATACTGCTATTAAATCCAGAGAGAATAGATCACTAATTGCAGCTTAATATTAGAGATGGACATGAAATACCGAGCCAGCCATCAGAGAATGCACTGGTAATCCAAACTTGTGTTATAATTGAAAAGACAAAGAACTGTTTATGTCTTCATGAATGACTTTTAAAATTACAGTAGCTAAGAACTTGCTAAAGCTAAGATGAGGAGTGCTACTTCTGTTGCAGACTACAGCTTAAGTATTATTTAAGCTAAGGAAGAAGTTTTTTCCCCCAAACCTACCCTTTCTTGTATGGAATGTCACACTGTTTCCCTGTATGAAAGTCGTACCAACAGAGCATGTGACAAGATACAGCGTGTGTGGAGCATCACAGGAGGTGCTTCCTTCTCCCTGAAGGATTGCAATATAAATGGAGAGTATCACATAAGCAACACCCAGTTCTCAAGCTGGCTGCTCCACAAGAGCCGTTGCCTAGCAGAGCATAGTGTATCACCTCCTAGGTCTCTACCATCTCCCCAGGAGTGGATGTGTGTGAGTCGGTGAGGGGGAAGGTGTATGCATGTAACAGGTTTTTGGTTTTACTGCAGAAATTAATGTTTTGGAGTCCTTTGCACTTCTTTCCAGCTGCAATTTCCAGAATAGGCTGCAATTTTATAACCAACCTAACCAGCATCCACCACAGGTGGTAGTTACTTAGGTAAGGCAATTTATTTCCTGTAACATCACGTGCAGAATTATTTCCTTTTGAAGTAGAACTATTCTTGGATTGATTTAGAACAATTATTTTTATTACATCTTTAGGCTTCATCTTATCAATTTTATGTATAACCTTCCTTTTAGCTGAATTACATGTGGTTTAGATTACGTTCTGAATCCATCACTGATCTCCTCTTTCCCTCTTTTCCTACCAATTCCATATCTTCATTTTAAAGCTAAAATTCTTGAATTGAAAAAAAGTAGAAGAAAAAGAAGAGAAGGAATGGTATGTATGAAATTCACTATCCTTTTAGCAAAACAGAGAGAGTAACATGATTTCTCAAAACCAAAATAAGTTGAAAAGAAAAGGGCTTGTTACTACTGAAATGCAACTCTTTCAGTAGCTAGATCAGTGTTGTGGGGTTTAGTTTGCTGTGACCTTAGATTTCTTCACATAATTGCATTCTTGAAATATTTGGATTTTTGTCTGCTGGTTCTCGATAAGTATCTTTTCATGTGGTTATAATCAATCTCAGAAGTGTTGCAAAAGTACTGAAAATAACATTTCTATTTTGTAAAGGCAGTTAATTCAACACAACCAAAATGTTCTCTTATTTTCCCTTTTTTTTCATACTGAGATTTTAAAATCAAACATGGAATGGTGTTTTTTTGTTCATGTTATTTCTCAAGTATTTTTTTTTAAACTTAATTATTTTCTTACATTTACCATTTTCACATTAATTTTAAAGACTGTTTTTGTACTAGGCTAATTCAAACAAAGTAACAGAACAAGTATAGATTCATATTAAATATTCTTTTTTAGGACTACATCAAGTAATCCCCTCAGCGAATAAAAAAATGAAGTCACAGTAGGCTGAATATGACAAACTGAACAGCTCCTCATTGAATTCCTGCTGAGAAAAGTAGACAGCAGAGATGATCTACTGCAGGTCATTATGAGAAAAAGCATGATATTGCTGTTGTCCTTGATTTGAACATCCTTGAAAAAGCCTTTTTCTTTTCAAGTATTCATGGGTTTAGATGCAAAGAGAAGTAATCCTTTCCTTCTCTATCTTACGCAAGGCAACTTCCCCTAAAAACAAACATTTTGAGGGTTTCTTCCTTTTCCTCCTCTTGTTTAAGCGTTTGATTTCCCATCATTTGCCATGAAGGATGTTTTCACAGCTAGATATCTATATTCCCTGGCAATACCTCCCCACAGTGCAGAACAAGTTGGCTGAGAACCTGGTGTGCAGCACTTCAGAGCAATGCTGGGATCCCTCTCCTTCAAGTTTGGGCCCAGTGCCACAGTGATTCAGATCTATTCCTTCTCCATCCATTCTCTCTAGTCTATTACATTCCATTTTGCATTTTTTCTTGCCTTTCTGCTTAGGGTTGAACCAAGGTATGTTTTCAACCTTTTCTGCACTGTAATGTTTACAGTTTCTTTCAAAGGAAAGCCAAGAGGCTCTCTTGGTCTTCTGGTTCTAGAGACTTGGGCTTAAAGAAACAACAGAATTCGTAATGCTAGTATTAGAGCTGACAGTGTTTTGTTCTTTAAGGTAGGAACTCTATCTTAACTATAGTGTTTTATTGTTAAAAATTAAAAATTAACCATTAAATGTTACACAAATATTTTTACAAGCTGAGACTGTACCATCACTTCATCAGATTTGGCTGGCAAGGTTTCAGAGTGAGTACTTTTCATACCCTTGTAATAAGCCCTTCCTATTTAGATTATTTCTCATATTCTTAGCCTTTTATGCATTCTCACAATCAGCTTTTCCTCAACATTTATCAGTCAGGTGTTGCTGCCTTAATACAGATTCCAGTGAGATACTCCATTGGACTGGAGGGTCAAAGGAAGCGCTCAGAATGTCTTAAGCCAATAGCATTTGTTGCTGATAATTTAAGTAGGCTCTAGTCTTTTATTATTGTATCCACAGGTCTATGAAACTGGAAAAGATTTAGCAGACAACTCATGATAGAAATTGCATACGTTTTTAAAATCCAAAGCAATTTTGATTTTGAATTCTGTGCCCAGTGAAGGGATAACAGTAACAAGTTTCCTACCTCTGTGCAGTTACAAAATGTTTCTTAAATTTAACCAAACATGCCAATTCTCATCTTGCTGTTTCTTATCTCTGCAGAACTAAACACAATCACAGCATTCTGAAGTTTGGGGTTTTTTCCTAGGACACACACTCTCTGGTTATTTTCAGCTTCACAAATCATTTGGTTAGAACAGTCATACTTTCTCTTGTTAAAGATATCTAAGAGGACTGTGATTAATGTTTAAAGAGCTCCATGTGTACCCAATTATGAAACCAATTAATTTAGTCAAAGGCTAGATTAACTGCCATCTGTGGCCTGATTGTTTCTTAAATTCGAGTACTTCTGATCAAAGTTGTCATAAACAGTCTTACACAGCATGTGATAAATCAATGTCATCCAAGGATGTCTCGATATGAAGAGGGTTCATCATTAGGTGTTCAATATTATTACACAACTTCTATCACCATTCTTTACAGCATATATTATTTGGGATACATTTTATTTGTTTCACTACAAGTGAAACCTTGGAGCTTGCTAATAAAATAATGCCGCTGTTACTTATGTAATAGCTAATACAAGAACCATGTCCACAGTGAGATGATAAACATACACACAGTAGAGGACAAAAGCCAAGGCGAGGGCATGAAACAAAAGCAAGCTGGAGAAACAAGTGAAGCAGAAACTTGAACTCAGATTGGCCCTCACGATAAGACCTTGCATGGATATACAGCTGGTCACCAAACAGGCCATGCACCTATTCAGCTATTTGATTTTGCTTTTCTCTTTTACGCTTCACAGTGACCCTTCATACAGTATATGATGTTCAGCTGTTCTATCCAACATGGGAATTGGTTATACAATCCACAGCTAGAATTTACTCTGGGAAGCACATCTGTGCTCTGACTAGAGCAGAGAAAATGAGGTTGTAGGTTTATCTAAAGATAGAAACTTAAACAGTGGTGGAGATTGTAGACATGGGAAAATGGTCACTCTTTTGATCATCTGGAAAGACATTTCCTCTTAGTTACAGAGATATTCAGCCAAGCAATAACATGCCACGGAGCAGAGAAATGCATGTAAAACAAATCTTTCTGAGCCAGTATGCTTCCTTAAAATGCCAGTTTGTAACATTGAAAACAACAAAAACACCTTAAAGGTGAACAAACAGCTCAATTCCATGCAGAATCCAGATCGCCTGCAACAGATTTTTCTCTCTCAGAAAAAAAGCCACATATATATATATATATATACACACACACGCACACACATAAATATCCCTATGCACACATTGGAAACCCAGTAGCCATTCCTTGTCATGCAAGCGAAGCTTAGTGTGAAAATTAAAGTCAAAAGAAAGGAATATTAAAACATATTCTTAAATATTTTTCTTCTTTCACATTCCTTCTTATAAATATGAGAGAAGTTAGAGACATGGATGAATGGTGTCTTACCAGTTCAGAAAAAAGTATGCAGATAAAGGGTCATTATGACAGTTTTCCCTACGGCCTTTTGAGAAGAAATACAGCTTCTTTGTATAAATGGTAGGCAAAAGTAGCTAGAGAAAGAGGTTGTAGGGAAATCCTCTTAGTACAAGGTATACAAACCTCTAAGCTCCGTAAGCTTCTTGAAGTTTCATTTTAGAGAGCTTTCTTTTAATTTTGATATAGCTTGCTTAAGAAATGATTACTTAGAAATCATCTTTCCTCAATATATTAAGTGGTCTTGTAGTCCTCTTGCATCTTTCACTGAGGAGGAGCGGGGATTCTGGAGTTTATGGAAAGGTTGTTTGAAGATCTGCTTGTTTGTCTCTAACATAACCAATGCTCCTATCCTCAGCACATACTGTGGGCTTTTAGGCAGTATCAGCAGATTTATTATTAAAAAAACACCCAACAAACAACAATGAAACAAACCCAAAACAGAATAAAAAACCCTCTGTAATATGCCATCTTCAAAAGAATCAGAGCAAAGGAAAATATATTCAAAAAATTACCCAGTACAAGAGCTGAGAAATGCAAAACACAAGCTCATCACTCCCTGAATTAGGGCTTGTAGTCTTTTCATTCCAGACAGGAACCAAGGCCACTCACAGCCACTCACTCACTCACTCACTCACTCACTCACTCACTCACTCACTCACTCACTCACTCACTCACTCCCCCACCAGTGGGATTGGGGAGAGAATTAGAAGGGTAAAAGTTAGAAAACTCATGGATTGAGATCAAGACAGTTTAATAGGGAAATCAAAAGTTGCTCACACAAGCAAGGAAAAAGAAGGAATGAATTCACTGGTCTCCGTGGGCAGGCAGGTGTTCAGCCATCCCCAGCAGAGTAGGGCCCCATCATGCATAATGGTGGCTTGGGAAGGCAAACACCATCACTCCAAGTGTCCCTCACTTTTTCCACTGACTTTATATACAGAGCATGATATCACATGGTCTGGAGTGTCCCTTTCATCAGTTTGGGTCACCTGTCCTGGCTGTCTCTCCTCCCAACTTCCCATGCACACCAAACTTCCTTGCCAGTGTGGGCGTATGAAAAGCAGAGAAGGCCTTGGCTCTCTGTAAGCCCTGCTCAGCAATGACAAAGCCATCTCTACATTATCAGCCCCATATCAGCCATGGGAAAAAAAAATTACCCCAGATGAAACCAACACAGCTGTAATCAATAATCTCTTTCCTTTTTTTTCCTTTCTTTTAAAAGAGATGCATTTCAGATTGGAAAATAGAACACAAAGGCTATTTTTATCTAACCGGATTGCCCAAGCCTAGAGCTATAACCAGGCCTATTATGATAGTCAATTGAACTTTTTGTACGTAGTTTACTCTATGTTATGCTTTGTTAACAAATCTATGACTGGCCACAGAAAGAACAGCTACGTCTCTCTACTGCTCTGGGTGTTGCACTCTGCTCAGGTGAAGTCCATAGGCAGAGGGGGGAAGTCCCCCTGGAAGCAGTTAACCATAGTCACCTGGGAAAAGATGTTGGTGTGAAATAATAGTATTATTATAATAAGTGATTTCTTTATGACTTGATGAGAAAAACTCTTGCCTTTTTAGGAGGGTGAGAAAGAGTCTGAGGAAGAAGACACAGTGGATTTCTACAAGAAACAAGTCCGTAAAAGAGTTAGGGTTAAGTTGTGGTAGCATTAGTACTCAAATAGTCAAGCATTAGAGGGAATAGAAAGGATTTCTCTTTGTTGAGGCATTTGTACAGACTGTGTTTAGTTTGGGGAATTTCTGAGTAAGAAAAATAAACTTCAAGGAAGGTTGTAGCCTCTTCTTCAAGGAAGATTGTAGCTTAGCAGGTAGGAGACAGATTTGTTCTCAGACCATTTTTTAAGCATGTCTCAATATTTCTGAATTTGTGCTCATTACAGACATAGCTTGTTCTACTTTTTAGGGATTATAAATCTCTCATATTTTTGGGTGACTTTATCTTTAAGAAAAGAGGAAACTGAGCAAATGTCAAGCTTTTGGCTGAATTTGGGTTCTTTTTTTGTATAACTTAAAGCCTTGATCCTGCCAAAATATTTATATGGACAAGTGTTTGCTCTTCCAATGATTCTATCCTAACTTACTTGACTGCAAGTAAAAAATAAATATCTTTGTGTTCTTATTTCATTACTCAGCCCTATATCTGCAAAATAATTGTTTATTTTGTCATCCTTTAACCACTTTTGTCACTTTTTCCAAGGTGAATGTTTAGTAAAATTTTGTTTAAACTATGCAAGACTGAGTCTATGTCTGGTATTTTTTTTTTTCTGGAGAGAAGTGTAATGCCAAACTTGAAATATATCAGGCACAGGGATAGTTCCCTACCCCTGAAATGAAATGCAGTGAGTACTTAACAATCTGAACAACAATTTTTAGAGAATAAAGATCAAACTATGGGTTAATAGGTGTCCTTGCTGGTGCTGTAACTGTTGTAACTACATCTGTCTCAATTCTGGTGTGAGCAGAATAAACTACATTTATGGAAACCTGGGAGTTTTTCAGAACAGCTAACGATGTTGTTTCCACTTTTTATGACATTTTGGAGAATGTTTAGTAAACACAAAGGTGTGGAAGTGTTTTTGTATGAATTCAGTGAATTTACAACATTCCATGCTGAATGATCATTTTCAGAAATAAATGTCCAGTTGTTTACAATGAGCAATAGGATTATGCTAATTCTAGCTCATGTTTTCTTATTTATTGTGATTTTTAAAATATGCTTTAATAATATCAACTGTATGTATTTCCAGTTCTTTAAAAATTAACATTTTAATTAAACTGCACTGAAATTATGTCCTTGTAAATATTTACTCAGAAAGCTTCTCACTGGGGTGAGGGACAGGAAACATATACACTGAACAATTATGGTTGGAATTACTGCAAACCTAACAACCGTATCTGCTTAGCAATAGAGGTAAGAAATGGTACAAATTGTTATAATATGAAGGAAAACAAAAAGCAAAAGGGAAATGAAATGTTTTTGTATGAATAGGCTATTGCTTAGAAACATATAAATCTCTAATTACAAAACTCAAACAGATTTCTAAATAAAGTTCAAACTGGTGTGACAGCATTGAAAAAAGCTAACAAAACTAGCATGAATAGAATTTACTCAGCTTCGTTTCACTTCCTTTAACCTGAATACTTTTTTTCCTGCTTCTGTGTAGAATTATAAAATGGAGTCTACGTAAAGATATAGTTATCAGTTATGCCAGTGTATGGCTCTAATTCAGGAAAGCACTTAAGTAGGTGATTAACTTCAAGCATCCACTTACCTACTTTCCTAATTATGAACTTAAGTGCATACCAAAAGTTCTTTCCTGCGCTGGTTTCATGCTACGCCTGCTGACCTCAGAGAGCACAGAGCTATCTGAGCCAGTCCAAAAGGACCGTGCCCAGGGGCTGGAAATGGTCTATAAGCACAGCTGCCTGGCACTCGGGGTGAGTTCACTGACTGGCTTCCAGTGCTCAGGCTGCCTAGGTAAAGCCTGCTGTGTTATGCAGCTTGCAGTATATATGCTTCCTTCTCTTCGTCTCCTCTATTTTTCCAATATACTGCTATTCATTTTGTAGGGAGAGTACTACTAGACCTCAAAATCTCACAAACTGGATAGTAGCTCAAATAAAGGGCTTATGAAGCCTAAAGTATGATCCCAAAAGACCTTACTCAGTAGCTATTTCATTCTAGATGCACTTGACTTCCTTTGTTTCTTTTCTTTCTAGTGTCTATCTAGACACTTGTTATTGTGCATGTCCTGCTTGGAGTTTTCCTATGTTCTGCCTTAGTCTGGCAGCAAGCTGGGAACCATTTCTCTACCAAATCCTCTAAGCAGCTTCATCTGGGAGGTATTCTCAGAGCATACCTAATATTTACTACAGGATTTGGCTCCTGACAAAATGCAGTTGTAACATTTTCTAAATTGGTGCTAGGAATCACTTTCTGTAATGGCAGCCACAACAACCTGCAGACTGTTATTGAGTATTCCTGTCTTTAGCAGAAATGTCTCAATCAATAAACTAAAGTTAGGCTCTCCCTTTCCCATCCAATATATGACAAATTCCTTTCTGCATGATGTCACATTGTCAGTAGTATAGATAGAGGATTCACATTCTCCCCCAAATCACCTAGAGGTTCATGGTTACAGGTATTTCTTGAGGGAGAGACATTTAAATCCCTGCAGATGGAACCAAGAGTGGAGTCTGGATCACCCTGTAGAGTTTTTTATTTAAGAGGTGAAGATGCATTATCAAGAAGGATTTGTCAGAGACAACCTGGAAGCTTAAATCTCAAGGATGGCTTATCACTAGGTATTTTGGGAAACCCATGGAGTTAGAAGGCTGGCAAGGAGGACTTGATGTTCCATTAAATTATTATATACCTCATAAGAAGAGAGAAACTTCCTGCCATCTGTTTTATTCACCATAGTTTTTGTAATTTGTCTTAAAAATCTTAGGTTTAAATGACTTGTATGTTTAAACATCAAAGGTCCTATAACATTTTTCTGGACAGAAGGGCTATGTTCATATCAGCAAGAGGCTTTCCTCATTGAACCTGTAGAGTTTTGTACTGGTGATTTTGTCTTATGTTCCCATTTTTTTCTTTTTTGTTTTTTTTCTGTTTGTTTGGTTTTTTGTTTTTTGGGGTTTTGTTTGTTTGTTTGTTTGGGTTTTTTTTGTTTTTGTTTGTTTGTTTCTGGTTTTTTGGTGGGTTTTTTGGTTTTTTTTTCGTTTTTGTTTTTGGTTTTTTTGAGGTTTTCTTTGGACTTGCAGTAATCTGTCCCCTGGCTTAGATGCCCGGCCAGGAGTGGACACTATTACACATGCTTCTGGTACATACTTTCTACCTTAGTTTTATCTGAAAAGAATGCAGATTTTGGACTCTAAACCAGTCCCATGATGTGGAGTGGAGCATAGTAGGTGGCAATGAGTGGGAAACATGCTTGAGAACAGTAATCTTTGAACTAAAATACTAATGTAATATAATATTCCTTCAGTAAAAATAATGATCCAATTTATTAATAGCAATAACTTGCTGATGGTGTTGATACATGAGTATTATTTTACTCAGGACTTTGAAATACCTGGAAGAACTATGTGGAGTAAATACATGACAGTAACTCCATACTATCTCAGAACAAGTAATGAATTAAATGACTAGAGCAATAAGGGGTTTTTTTGTTAAATGGGTGCTTATTTTCTAACAAAGTGAGGAGATGGTCTTTTAGCATCTTTCAACGTATAAACACAAAAATATTTTGTAGATATTCCTGCAATAAAAAAAATCCTGTGGAACTTTTAGAGAATCTTTTTAAAGTCTTGCATCTGGCATTTAACAGCACTCTTGCTGTGCTGGCCGTGCTGCTTTTGATGCAGCCCAGGATGCTGTTGGCTTTCTGGGCTGGGAGTGCACATTGCTGGGTCATGTTCAGCTTTTCATCAGTCAAGATCCTCAAGTCTTCCTCTTCAGGGCTGCTCTCAATCCATTCCCCCGCCAGTCAGTATTTGTTCTTGGGATTGCCCTGACCCAGGTGCAGGACCTTGAACTTGGTCTCATTGAATTTCATGGTCTTATAATGTATTGAAAAGTAGTTCAATAATAGACTAAAATAAGACCAGTGGTGATCTGCTTCTGGCTATAAATGCAAACAAAGGTTTTGTGGGCTTAATTTTAACCATGTTATTTTTTACCTCTAATTTCTTGGTTCCATATCTTTGCAAGTTTCACTTAAATTAACAGGATATTTGCTCAGATATCCGGTTGGTGCAAACCCTATGGCTTTTAAACCCGCTGTTTGGAATTGTAATTAACTCATTG
The DNA here is from genome assembly GCA_013397845.1 of Melanocharis versteri. Lineage (NCBI taxonomy): Eukaryota > Metazoa > Chordata > Aves > Passeriformes > Melanocharitidae > Melanocharis > Melanocharis versteri. Next base: position 402,680 of record VZTG01003225.1, on the reverse strand, counting down.
AAATTGTTTTAAAGACATATAAAAAGTGAGGATATTATTTGAACAGAAAAAGACTCTCAAGTCTGCATAGAAGCCTGATGTGTGGAGAGAGTGTCAGCATTAAATGCCAGCTGGATTATTGAAGATTTTGGTCATATAACTGTGATTGTTTCAGTGAATTTTATTGTAGTAAGTACACTAGGGAACTCCCAAGTCAATATGAATCATCAGAAAGATATAAAGCAAATAAGTACTCCCCTAAGCAAAGAGCTAACTCAGAGGAGACAGGTAATTGTATACATAAAAGTAGCATCCTTGCTGCGAATTTGGCCCCTGGTTGTATCTCCATTATCTCTCTCTCCAGGTTCCCACTAAGTTACGATGGACACTAATTTTGCACATACTTTGCTCAGTAATACTGCCATCTTCATCACTCATATCAGATAATTGACTTGATTTTGGAGATTTTTTTCTGTATTCTGCCTAAGAAACAGAAAGAACTTCACTTCGTATATTCTTGCTATCAAATTGATGCCAGCATAGTACAGTGCTGTTTACAGTTGCTTCCTCACTTCTAGTTTCTGTTCTGGTTCTCCACCGATTACTGCCTTTCCACACAAATTGTAAAGTCTTGCCACACATCCAGCATGGACCTTGGTCACTCAGTAGCCCAATATATTTTTTATAAAAACATGTACAATTACATTTAAAACTTGTTGAATATTACTTCAGTGTTACAAAGATTCATTTCTTTTAAAACTATATCAGGAAAATACGGGCAATGTTTTGAGATTTAAATGATTCATGTCATAGACTAGCTAAATTTGCAGTTAAGATATAAAGAAATATTTATTTAGTCCTTAAAATGTGAGAATATGAGTGGAGGATTTTGGTTGACTTTTTGGGGTATCAGTGCTAAGTATAAACGAAACATTAGGTATATATTGAAACATTGACTTGTGCAATTTGTGTCTTTAGAGCCTTCTCTCACAGAATATCTTTAGGCATTCTCTCACATGTGTAAGTGACAAGTTATGCCTGGTTTTCCAGGGTCACTGTAGTGCAATTTAATATAGTGCTGTGCAGAAGGCAGCACATGAAAGGTTAGGGACAGGGTGCAAACTGGAGGTTGCCAGTGTGCAGCACCCCCCTCACTCAGTCTCTCGACTTGCCTTGCTGTCCCTGATGAGATTACATATTTTTGCAGCAGTGTTGGTAGAGACAGAGGGGCTGGATTGGAGGGCTGTGTTGAGCTGACTTTACTGGCTCTGTTGTTCCCAAAACCTCTTCTATGCTATCCTAGCCCATACCAGGAAGCTTCTAAACTATTTGCAAAACAGGGCTAAAAAAAGAAGACAGGGTAATGGCTGTTTGTTATGTAAATTTATCTTATTCTTAAGGATTCTTGTGCATTGTTAGAAGCTAATTAATAACATTTTATTTTACATGTCATTCTCATTGTTTAACCCATTAAACAATTAATGTTTGTAGAAATGAAGTCTAATCTGAAAGTCAAAGCATTTTATGTTCCATCATGAACCATTTTGTGGCAAGTAAAATAATTTTTAAAGATATACAATATTTTACAGCTATTGTGAAAGAAGAATCAGAAGAAATGATTTATTTTATTCTTTAAAATAATCGTGTGATTACTGTGAAAATTCACCAAAAAATAACCTTTGTAGATAGGATTTCTTATGTAACATTCTTTGATAGCTACTTTAAAAAAAAGGAAAATAAAATACAAATTAATGTGATATTTTGAGCTCCACAGTTTCTCATTATATGCTAATAACATTCTAAAATTTTAAAGATGAAAACTGACATAAGATATAAGTTGTTAAGCACTTTAATTTTATCTGCATTTTTTGTGTCAAAAATAATTTTAATATTAAAGGACAACTATAGACTCCTAATGACTTGAATACAGTTTGACTGTTTTCATGAAGTGCTCTGTGGGATGTCAGAATATTTAATTCAGGATGTTAAAAACATCCCAAAATGTCACAATAATTATATCACAGCAGGCAATTAAAACACTGGAAAATGCCAACTGACTAAGTGTGTTCTCTGTTATTTAGGAAACTAATGAGTGAGTGACACATAAGGCAGAAAATACAAATTATAGCCACAAAATCCAATATAGATTATAATTGATTTTAATATAAATGTGTATTAAAATAAAGCAACCTGTGTTAACAAAAACAAAGAAATATTTATTTAAAGCTGCTATTTCAGCTACAAGCTGTATAATTCCCCAGGCATTAGAAACTGTTTTTGTTTCCCCTTCATTATTTAGTTAATTAGTTATATATTTGTGTTATGACACTGTAATATAGGCTTTTTCATGAAGCCCTTACTAACTACAGTGGTTCCATTCACTGCACTGCAATAGTCTCTGCCAAAATCTCCATGTGTCTTTAAATTAGTCTAAGGGCAGCTAGGGGAGATCTATGTGCTTGTGGGGTGGAAAATAAAACTCCCTTCACAGCAGGTCAGAGAAACTGCAAAGTCGGTATGGACTTGGGGAAGTTACAGCGCAAGTAAGGATGCTGAATCCCAGACAGAAAGGAATAGAGGCTTGGAGGTCTTCTAGCACAGTTCCTGCATTTGAAGGCAACGGGTTCATTGAAGCGGCAATTCAATAGGAGAGATGCTTTTGATTTAATTTGTACAGGGATTTAATCCATAATTATTAAACCAACATCTTATGTTAGCAGACACTATGGAAATAAACTCATCCTATTCAATTTATGGGAAAGAAGTGCTGTAAGAAGCATAACTATTCAAAAACAAAGAAAAAAGGAGGGATTTAATAAAGATGACAATAGGCAATTATTCCAATTAGTTAAGGAGGCTCAAATAACTATTATTACTGCAGCTGACTTGCTTAAATAACAGAAAAATATATGAAGTGCCAGGAAAAAAAAGAAACTGTGAGAGGTAACTGAGGAATCACTGTCATTGCTCCTTTGCAAGGCTACAGTAGGCAACAGTCTCATTGCTATACTTTTAGGGTTTCCCCATTACCTTGGAGTCCAACAGCAGTTAGCAGAGTTTTAGTTGTTTATTCTTGCCCTTTCCTTTGAGCAGACCTGAACCTTCATGGAACTGCAAGGTGAATTAGATCTGGCAATGATCTGGTTAAATCTAAACCCCTAACCGTAATTTTCACGGAGATGAGACCTACGTTTGGTGCACCACGTGTTTTCCTGAGTGCTTGTGCTAGCACCAGAGAGGGGACAGGAATGGGGAAGGGGGAAGACAGGCTCAACCCCCTCAGCAGTAGTGTGGATTTATACTTAATTAAACTAATTGGGGAATCATGACATAAAGCATTGTGTTATATCCATAATTGCAACAGTTCAGACAGAATGAATTATTGCTGCATTGACTTGAGCACTGGAAAGTCAGCATTTAGCACTCGTTTAAAATTACTACTCTTTTCAGTTCCTTCCAGTTCCTTGACATGAAATAATCCTCAGATTTCTGTAACAGAGCTGAGTGCACTGAACGCCTCAAAGGCATCTAGGAAAAAGAGGAACAGTTACTCTGCTGGTTTTTTTTGGTTTTGGGGTTTTTTTGTGTTTGTTTTTTGGGTTTTTTTTTGTAGATCCCATTGCTTGTATTTAAAACTTAAGCAGTATTTTGCACTTCTTTGGTTGTTTTTTACATGTCCAGAGTTTTAGCTCTGGTTGTGGATGGTCCTTTTGTAGCTGAGTTTCCTTTCTGTATCTGGCATCATGTGGTGGTTGGTAATTGCTGAGCCCTTACAATGCTTGCATTTTGTGGTTTTTTGAAGTGTATTGTCGTGCCTCTGGCCCTATATTCATGTTATTCTTCGGTCAAGTTGTTGAAGCTGATATCTGGCTTACTACACAGCCTTTGAGCTCTACTTATTGCTGGTAGACCTTCAAAAGCAAGAATTTTGGGTCGACTGATGACCTGTGTTACTACTTCTGGGGAAAAAGAGCTGAAAAAGCCCTACTCTGCTGTGTAGTTTTGAGTCGGACTGAAGGGAAAACATTGAAATCTTGCCTTAATTGGTTGCTGTTGAGTAAGTGTACATATCATACTCACCTGAAAGGTGATTCCTATTCTCAGAGAAGTCCAACTTAGTGCCATGAGAGAGACCCTGGTATCCTGAGGATCTAAAGGCTGAGTAGTTGAGGAATAAAAAATCATGTTCTTCCATGTCTTGACACACTTTCAGTCCACTTTGCAACAATGCCAGCTACTTCTTTCAAACAGGTTTATTTTTTTCTCCTTTGCTATGACACGATGAACCTTGCAGAGTACCTGTAAACAAGAAAACAATTTAACAAGTAGAAATTACCAAATTGTGATTTCCTTGAAAAAGAAAATCTAGACAAAGATTATACTCATTTCTAGGAAGCTCTTTTCAGTCACAAAGGCATTAGAAAAGATATTTATAGCTGACCTTTGAAGACTCATAATTTCTTTCAGTCGAGAACTATAGAATTTTGTACTAAATATTTTATTACATTCATATAAAAAGTATGTGTCATTTTTAACTATAAAAAAAGTTCTAAAACACTTTCTAGAAGACCACTGAAGCAGTATCATAGTATGTGAAAAATTTCTGTTGTTTAAAAAGGTCCTCTGAATATTTTTAGTCTATATAAGGTAGAAGGTAAAATATTATAAATAAATAATGAAATAATTGTCTGTCATGTATTTCTGAGCTTGAACTATGTACTTTCACTACATGACAAATTTCTTCCTGTTATCCTGAGGAAAGTAATTTTTTTCATTTCTCACAAAAGTATGGCTTCAAAGGTTTGAAAAAAAGGATGGAAGCAGAAAACTATAAAATAATAATTGTTTCTGAATAACAGCAGAAAAAATCCTCTTTGGTTTAAAAAGCACTATGAACGACTCCTTTTTCAAAGGTGAACTTTCACTCTTTTATGTGTGCTTCATATTCTTCCCTAGTTGAACGTGATTTTCTAAAAGCACTGTGTTGCAGGCTGCTATTCTGCAAATTCGTATGAACAACTGTGCTAACAGTAACTAGC
>VZTG01003225.1:128429-397626 GCA_013397845.1 Melanocharis versteri | reverse complement strand
CCCCCCCGCTTTTAGTATGAGCTGGTTACTCAACATTGATAAAATTAAAGTCATTAGGCTATGTTATATTTTATCAATATCCCACGTACATTTGCCTCACAGTTCAGGTAGCTATAAAGTTAAAAAAAAAAAAAAAGCAAAAGCTCACAAACATTGCTTTAGATTTACTAGATGCCTTGGGAAGTTTCACTGTCTAAATGATTACTATCTTTTTAGGTATATTAATCTTCTATGGTATAAAGAAATAATTTTAAAAGCATTAAAACATTTATAGTAAACTGTTCACTTCCTGGTAATTATTTTAATGTTACCAAAAGTATTTTCAGATAATTTTAACTGTATTTTCTGACAAAATATCTATTACAGGGAAAATCTACAGCAGTGTTATGCACAAGCAATGGCTCCAACTGTCGAACTGAAAGAAATACATTTCATTAGCAGTCCTGAAACTGAAAGTTGCAGTGAAATTCCCTGCCCCTTTTCCTGTTCTCTGTGTGGCCAGAATATTGCAGAATACAGCATTCGTATTTTAAAGTTATTGATTAAATATTAAAACTCTATATCTGGTTCTGTCATTTTTTGAAGAATTATTATTTTCAAATTTGTGATTGTGAAATTGTGAAGCCAAACATATTTAAGTTAGCTAAAGGTGTAGCGTCCATACAGCCTAAACCATGGAGCTGCACAACCTCTGTATTTCTACCTTCTTTTTTGTCATCCAGAATCGGCTTAAAATTCACCATCATCATAGTATTTTCCAAATGAAAAAAAAAAAAAATCATTGAAATTAATAATTTTTTCTTCTACAGATTTATTTATGTTTTTGAGGTGATTTTGTTTGCTTGTTTGTTTTTGGCTTCATTTTGCTAGGGGATTTTAATAGAGCAAATGAGAGAATGGCATTCTGGAAACATTTTTTATTTCCAATATTAATGAGTTTCTGGAAGGCAAATCTGAAGGCAAGAACAAACAAGTAAAAATTAAATTCTGTGAAATTATAAAAATGAAAATACAGATGCTGTTATTTCGTGGTGGTGAGGAGCACACAGCCCTACTAGAAAACAGCATAAGAGGGTAGAGCTTGGGACTGTTGGTTGAAACTTTTCCTGTAGGTTTCTGTTGTCATAACTGAAAACCACAAAATCCAGTTAGCTCTTCAAGGCAGAAAAAAAATCAACACATTCTTTAAAACAGGATTGCAGCAGTGTATACGCAACACGTGCCTGGGGAGATACCTGCATGTTCTTTGAGAGACTCGACACTCTCGCCATTTTTATATCTCTCTCAGCCCAAATACAGTTTTCAATGATGAATAAACTGTTCATCTCAAGATGCCAATTAATCCTATAGGCAATGTGTTTATTACAAGTGAGCATGAAAAGGCATGATATTTGCCTTTAGGAACTGTAAACATGGATCAATGCAGCTGGTGGCCTGTTTTACAGTTGGGCCAAGGACAGAAGATGCAAATCCTCAGAATCAAGGCCTTGTTACTGATGTCAGGTATTTCTCTTTGAACCTTCTTAAAATCTGAAATTGACAGTCTCTTTCATGCAGCTTTTACCACCAGTTTATTAACATTTAATTAGGAGTGTGCAAATAATGACTACTTCATTTTGGGGGCTATACTGAAAAATTTGAGTGGGAAAAAAAGTCGCAGGGACGGTACTAGTGAAAACAAGCTTTCAGCCTCTCAGTGTCTTAATTCTTTCCCTCTCATCTCACAGAACATGCTGATGCGCTATTACTCCAGTCCTCTCCCCCTCTTTTTCTTCTAAATCCTAAATCACTTCCATGTTTGGCTGGGCACGTAGCAGCTCATGCAGAGGCTGGCTTAATCCATGTATACGCTGCCTGTAAAACAGGAAACTGCTGGAGTTCCACTGTCTTGCTTTAAATAGGGACATGCAATTTAGCCTGCCTTCTTCAAACAGCTCTCAATTAGCAGGCACATTTGTAGAAATTAATATCTTTAAATTTGTATTTTAATGTAGTCATGGGATGAAAAGCTGTTAGAAGATCTAGAGTACAGATATCAATTGACGGTACTGTTACCTAAACCTAATTTACTTAGAAAATCAGAAGAAAATTAATGTGGGAAGATTCAGGATAGAAATTGGGACATACGAAAAGTTTCTAAGGGGAAAAAAAAGCAAAATTCAATTAGCTTGAAAAGCATTCTTTTATGTTGTTCAGGTCAAATGAAGTAGTTGAGTTGAAATGAAATGTATGATTTCTGGGTTTATAAGATGGTTTGACATCCTATAGTTTTTCTGTTTCCAAAAAAAAAATACATAGTTCTTCAACAAAAATACTAATTCTTGTAACAAATGTCTTAAGTACTCCGTTTCCCCTCTAATCTCTGATGTTTCTTCTTCTTTTTTTTAACAGATCTACTATTTATTCAATTTCCTTGTTTAACTTCTTGTAGCATTTAGATCTGAAATATAAGTGCTATAATCATTTCAGGCACAACATTATCCTGGCATAGATCATTTACATGAACACTTTTTAGTGATTTATGAGGAATACTGTATTTGTGATAATAACGTCTTTTGACTTAATCCTAATATGAATAATTGTCTGCTTATTTTGGGAGTAGGTCTCTGAAATCTTCCAGTCTCTTGCTTATAATGATTTGTCTTGATCTGTCCTCTTAACCCAACCTGCCTCTTCTGTTCTTCCACTGCTCATCTGTCTGTTGGCAGTGACAGAGAGATATGAAAGGCAAGAAGATCGAATTAGCCATGACCATGGAAAGTAGGTCAGAAAGCAGTGATAGATTTCTAGTGTTTTTTGATCTGAAAGTTATCTGACTGTAAAAACCTTTCAGTATTAGTTTTTAGGCTAATCAATTTTTTTAGTCAAAAATCAACCCCTTAGTTTAATTCTGGATTCTTTCACATTTTGATTTTCATTTGTTTCCTTTGACTTGGAGAAATCATCAAAGCTGTACATAAACAAGGAAAAATACATATAGCTGGGATTTCCCCTCCTGTGCACCAGTGACGTTATTCCTGAAGATTGTTGTGATTTCGTTACCTGTTAAACCAAATCCCTTCCTGTCTTTTCTCCTTAAGTGATTTTAAATATAAAAAAGTAATATTTTTTTTCTGTTCATGAACTCCTATTACAACAGACGATTATACAAAATTGAAAAGCACTCATTTAATGTGGAAAGGTGAAGATATTAATCTAGCCTTGAGTGGTTTCAATAACCCTTTTCTTTCTTAATGTCCTCTCCTTTTGCACTGAAAGACTTCAGCCAGCTTCGACAGCCCCATGCTTATGCATGATCATTCAGCAGGGAATTAGCAGGGTTGCTTAGGAAAACAGCACAAATAAATAACTCTCACAGTTGGAAGACGAGTAGCACACAGGGAATAATCATTAGAAAAAATCTAGCATCAAATTAATAACTGCTAGAAGCAAAGACATTTTAATCCATAACTTCTGGTTATTTGAAAGGACTGGTGTCCCAAACTTTCCATCAAGTATATTTAGGACTGGGCATCTAAAACTTTAATCTAGCACTGAAATAAATTCCATGATTTTCAGTGTTCGAAGAAGTAGCTCAGGTTTTCTGTGCTGAATTACCAGTTCAGGCTTGATTTGTTTTCACTGTCACAAGCGATATTTCCTTGGCACTGCAAACTGTAAAACGGGTAAATTGCTGTCATTAAGTAATTGCACTCCCTTGGTGACCAAGGCAGCCGGTTTCTAACCTGCTCCAGTCCTGTGCCCACTCCCAGCTCTGGGTGACATGCCCTGCCAGGTTCAGTGATGGGAGATTTGTCTGCTAGAATTTGAAAAAAACCCCACCACTTTCTTTGCTCAGGATAAATAAACAGTCATTGATCTGCCCTAGATTCAAAAGGGGAGTGCACACAAATGGCAATTTCTGCATCTTTCAAGCTGCCTTTTGAGACAGTGGATGCTTGTGAGATATTTTAAAGTGACAGAGCAGCAAAAAAGTGGAAAGGCTCCTGGGTTGTTCCTGGCCAGTTTGTGCTCCATTCATGAGCCAGTGTCCTCATTACCCAGGGAAGCAAGGCACAAGGAATCTCTGCTGGGCACCTGCTCAGACTGTCAGGCTGTTAGCAGAATTTTGGGTGCTGTCTTTTACAGTGATGGAAAAGTTCCATTATGTATTTATTTCTTTATTTATTTCTAATTTGTGAAAGAGATTCAATGATTCTCCTTCGAAGCAGTTTATGTTTGAACAGTATCTTTTAGAGTGTGATTAGAGAAGATGGGCATGTACTTTGGGTTGGGGCAGTCACTGCAAGTGCTCTAAAGCACACCAATCTTTCCCAACTGCTGCGAAAAATATTTAAATCAACATGCGAACAGCAATGTAGGAGTAACTGCAGTCTTTAATCCACCTGTTGTTGTGGAATGTACAGAAATATTCCTTACATTTGCAATCTTACATGAAGCTTCGAGAACAAGCAATAGTCTCTGTTGTAGTGAAGGTTTTGGTGGGCTGGCTCTGAATGGCTGAGTGCCCTTTGCTTGTGGCACTCGCTCTGCAGCCATTATTAATATTTGCAGAAGGCGGCACCTACGACTTTCAGACTTTATAGGAGGCAAAGTCTTTGTCTCAAATTTATGAGCCGCCTCAGAGGAATTCACCAGCACCACACGTAATCTAACAGTGTAACTAAGAAATACTGTTTCAGCTTTTTCCAGCTTTGTTAATTTGTAGCACTAGGTAGCACTTTTGTCTTTTTAGTTTGTGAAATGATAGTATTTTATCAATACAATAAACAACAGAATATATATGCTGGAATTGACACAGGGGATCAAACCCACAGCCAGACTTTGCCAATAGCCAATAGTGGCAGGTGCATAGACTGAAGAACACAGTTTCAAAAACTCCGACAAGCAGCTACAGTAAAATTTTTTCCCATACATTAAAGGCCATCCTAACTTCTTATGGACAGGAAGTGGTTTGACCCAAAAGTTTCATTTTTTGCCTAGATCTTTCAGCTATATGCTTTGGAGTATCTTTAATTGATATACGTCAGAAACACTATCCCTCAATGTCTAATCCTTTTTTGGATTTTGTTAAGTTGTTCCTGCTATTGTAATAAGCTTCATGGAAATGTCTTACAGTATGCTGTCAGTTTTGGTTTTGTCATTTTGCTGATCAAGAAACCCCCTTTTAATTTTGTGACTTTTATTTCCTCTTGGGGCAGGGGTAGTGGGGAGAGAAAGAAAAAAGCACTTAGCCTGTAAATCAGAAGTGCTTTGTGAAAGAGAAACCGTGGCTCCTTATTAGAGAGGAAGACAGTATGTGACAGTTAGAAGTCTGCTTGCCTGCTCTGACCCAAGAAGTCCCTACAAATTCTGCAGCACAGTTTGGCTGTTTATGTTCTGCCTTACTAGATCATCCTGTGCTTTCTGTTGTGAAATGGAAGGCTTCAAAATAGATTAAAAGGATTATCTCTAAAAATGCTTGTTTTGATTATATGACTGATGACTCTCTAGATGGGAGGTTTACTGCAAATGCTTTAAAAGTTTTGGGAGAGACTGGAATCCTAGTAGTCTAAAATAATAATCTGCAAGTTTCCAGTTATGCTCTTTTACAAGACAGTATGTTTAGAACAGCATGACTTAGCAGTGAATCTTTCCAGGCCTGACCTGAAATATTTTAAAATGGTTTTTTCTGATACCTAACAAAAGGGTAGGATAAAGAAGGAATTTACATATATTTATATATGTATATGAAGCTGTCAAAAGCCTCACACAGATACAGAATAATGAATAAACTAGGTGAATGACAAACAGGCTCCAAATCTGAAAATGTAATAAAGTATATTTTTCCAACAGATAGCATAAAAATTTGTGCGTCTGTGTGTGGATGGGAAAGGGTGAGAAAGGAGATGAATAAAGATTTTATTGTCACTTCTAAGAATGAGTTGCGCAACTTCTTTGTGAGGAACGCACTCTTCCCAGAATCATGGTTATAAAACCTTTTATTATTACTTGTCCTGTACCTGTTTGACGGTCTTTTCATACCACTGTCTTTAATTGCAGAAAATAGAAAAAGGCGGATGCAAAATAGGATGATGTAACTGTTCTACATGTTACACAAGTTAATAGTTACACAGTAGTTAGACAAGCTCTAGATTAACAGTTTTATATAATTCATTGCTGAACCCTGATTTGGCTTTCAAGAAAAGTCAATCCCACATCATCCTACAATGTATCCCTTCAGAAGACCAACTGACAACTTGTCAGCTTAGTTGAAGAGCTAAGAAAACTCAAACCAGCTTTGGCTGATACTTTTCAAAGGAATTTGAATGGACAAGGAAGTCCCCATATGTCTTGTCCTACAGAGCTAGTCTTTGGAAAGTGAGTTTGGGGCTTCCCAAAAATCAAAAAATACTTGGCTGATTTCAAGTTGGGCTCCTGAAGATAAAGTACAATCAACCAGCTTTGGAACTTGATTTTTTTTTCTGAATTTTCTTTTTTGTTTTCTAAGCTTCTAGCATTTGTCCTGTTTGCTCTACCTATTGCCTTTTAGTCAGGATGAAAAAGGTGTGTGTTCTACGAGGTGTCAAAGCTGTTATTTTGCACTAGCAGATTCCATATCACTGAGGAAAAGGATTAATCGGTATTCCAGGATATCGATCAACATATTGACTTTGAATTACCATATGTTTAAGGTGTTGATTGCTAGTTTATAGAAAATATAGATTATAAGGTATCAGATGTTCATACTGGATTTCCAAATACTCTTCCCTGCTCTGAACACAGTTTTGGAGAAAACACTGTGCTTCAGAAGGGTGTGAGGACATTCTTTAACATAAGCATGAACTTGGAATGACTACAGAAGTTTTTCTGGTTCAGTATTTACAGAGTAACGAAAGTTCTCTTAGAGGTGATTGACTATTCAAGGTGTTGTAAAGTCTTACTACAGACAACTGGAAACCAAAAAGTGAGGTGTTTGTTATGGAAGGTAGTAGTGACAACTTTTCTTCTATCCTCTTTTTCTATGAACAAAACAATAGCCAGACTTTTCCACCTGGCCTAAACTTTTTAGAAATAGAGCATAGAACTGGTACTAAGATAGGTCTGCAAGGTTATGCAGGCTGGGTCTGAAAAGAGGTGATTTGGCAACATCTGGACACGGTAAGAGTTTCAGTGGAAATGGTCCACACAGGGAACATCTAAGCTGAATCGACATGATCTGGATTACTGAACTACTGAACCCTTTCATGAGATTGTAGCACTCCTGGTGTCAGACTAAGGGTATGAAAGGGATGACTCCTTTCCTGCAGTGAACAGTGAGATGAGGTGCCCTTAAATATTGTGCTAGTGCTCTGTTGGGATTTGGCATATTGAATTCACAGATGTTCTCTTCTATTGCTGCCACTCCCTGGGTCTCATTGGAGGGTTGTTCTGCTGAACTTATTGCACAGTGTGTTCAGTTTCTAGTGACTATGGAAAAAGTTACCTCTTCATGCGCAGAGTAGTCTTTGCTTATGAATTTATTTTTGTGCCTGGCCTAAAAGTGTTTGCATGCATAGAGGTTATGAGCAAGAGTCTTATCCTAAACATTGGAAGGCATGCTTCCCTTAATCTGCTTCCAGAACACCCCATTGGCTTGTAGAAGTAGGTAATAAGAAAGCCATAATTCTAATTCTATTTGAGAAGATGTAATCTGTAAGGACTGAATATAGGCAGGCTAGGAATTTAAGCAACGACTTTTGTGTTTTCATAATGTGCTGATTAGCATGAAGTAACATTTTCTGTGAGTAGTTGGCCATACCTTATTCTTCTTAAGAGCCTTTACAGGTATACAGAATAAGTATACCATCTAAAATTTGGACAAGTGCCATCTGATGTCTAAATATACACTAAGTAACTATAAATAGAAATTAAACATCTATATAAAGCACTGCACCACTTTTGAACATAAAAATGAATGCCATTAGCAGCTGGAATTTGCATAGAATCTTTGAAATCTAGAACTACTTTTGTTGTGCTTGGAAACTGGCAATATATCGTGGTGGAGCACAGAATCAGGCTGCTAGTCCTGTATGACAGGCGTAAAACCAAATTTTTACATGAAAGAGAAGCGGCTTTTTATTGATACCATAACCTGAAATTTTCATTTTTTTCAGAAGTGAAATGCTTGCAAATTTGTCTTTTGAGTAGTAAATATTCTTCCATAAGCAGAGAAAGCCTGGGGTGGTGCAGAGCTCAAGTTTTGCCTACAGGTTTTAACTATGCTGTTACTAAAGGTCGTTTAAATGTTCTACATTACCAAAAGCATTAAATGGCTCTTGTAAGCATAATAGAAGAAAGAAAGTGAACTCAAAAAATTGTAACTTTAAAAAAAATTTGTGGTAGCATGGCTTAAATGTATAATTCAGTAGGTGAATACTGTGGAAAATCCATTTATTAAAAAAGGATTAAGTATGGAATCATTTCTCTTCTTTACTTGGGACAGAATCCTATCTTGTAGCAGACTTGAGTGGAATGTGCGGGTTCCTTCTAGACACTGGACTTGGTGGCTTTAGTCTGACCAGTAAGGAATTCCTTATTTTAGGTCTGGATCAAGGCACTATTAAGAATTCAGACCAAAGTTTTATCTAGTAAGGGAGAGGAAAAGGTGTTCAGATGTATGACACTGGCACTAGGGTAGGCAGGTCTGTAGATTACTGGTCTACATTTTGGTTTCTAAACCCACAAGGTGTGGCCAAGTCTTGCGTTCAAGAATATGCTTGCAGCTATGAACCCTGAAATCATTATTTCAGTTACATGAAAACTGCAAGTTTTGTTTCATGGCATCAGTTTGAGAGCTAAGGCCTTACAAAATTCCTTAGTACTGAAAATTTGTGACTTGTGGAAAAATTGGCTGAGAGATCGTCAGCAATTAAGCTCCAGTGCAAGCAGGAGTGTGTTCTGATTTGTGAGTTAGCAGTGGGGTGCAGTCTTGAATCTGACAGGGTTTTTTCATATGTTTTTCAGATAGTCTTAAGTAGAGTTCTTCAACTGAGAGGGAAAACTCTGCTAGCCTGAAAAGTAGTACCTCTTAATTTCTTTGGGAACTAGTGGCCATTTGCAATGTGCAGGTTTGGGCACTCTACTGATTGTGAAAACTGTGAAAAATAAACGCTCCACCTCCGCAAAACATGTAATATGGAATATTAAGGTTTTTCTTATAGAAATACCATGTGTTTGGTGGTGAGTGGCTGAGTACCCTGGCTTGCCAGGTGCTACAGGGCTCATGGGCTCTTCCAGAGGGTACTTCTCACTGTCCCAGTGTCTGCCTTGAATCCTAACTTTCATAGAAACCAAATTTGCTCAACCTTGCCCAGCCACAAAAACTGACTGAAGCAGCTCCTGGTTCACTTCCTGGGTTTCTTAATTAAGGCTGTATGGCCACTGAAAAGCACTGAGTGATTTGCTGCTTAATCATCACCAGCATCAGTGTCTGTTGTCCAGCAACTCAAATCAAGTTTACACCTCTCCTTCACAGATGTCTAACCAGTTCCTCAAACAACCCTATAGGCTATCATTTTCACCATGTGCCTTTAAAATTGGTTAATTAATTTATTGACATGCAAAACATGTACACAAAATGTAGTCATTAGTAGCACCACATGTTCAGTACAAGCTATGTGTGTTTGAAAGCTATTTCTGGCATTTTCCAGGCTGCATCCACACGGTGCCACAAGCAGACTTTCACTTGTCCTTCAACAGACTATGGACATGTTTCCTGCCAGTCCTTCAGTTGCACAGCCGTGATAATTGGACTTTGAATTTTTCATATCTTCATATCATTGTGTTTATGACCTTTGCCCTGTGTCACTTGAGTATCGATCTGGTCACCGTGACTTTTTCCGTGTTGGATGTAGGCTGGCAGAGATAGGCACCTTTTGTTATATATATGTACAGTGCTTAGCACAGTCTTCATGCTGGAGCCACCAGAACTCTACTCCCGAAGTGTTTCAAAGCATCTGAAACTGGCAGCAGAATTTAACACTCCCACTTTGTATCCAGTTGGCATTATCAATCTGTTTCAATATGTGCCTGAGTGCTGTTTAAAGATCTGTAGTAATCAACAAATTTCTATCATTAGAGAGCTGAGACTGTGGCATTTAATTTCAAAATAGTAGCACGAACACACAATTTAAGCAGGAATCACTTAGAAATAAGAACATAGTCTCTGATTCCTTTTCTAGAATATGCCCACTATTATGATTTGCATTAAAAATAAATTATTTGTAAGCTATGGATTCTTTAAATTATAACACCTGTTAGTGTCATGTATTCACTGTGTGCAATTAAAAGTTCAGAGTGACATAACGTCACCAGAAATAAACACTAGAAATAAATAAAAAGGGCAGTTTTGCACAAAAAATTATTCAGTCCTGCACTGCAAGTCACACAACACCTCACTTTTGTGAATTTGGCATTTCTCTGTTTGTACATCACAGCGAAAATCAGGGTCCTAATGACAAATAATTATTATTGTATGTACTATGATTAAATTATAGACAGCTTCCATTTTCTACTTGGCTGTCACTGCACATGGGAATAGAGATGTATTTAATAATTCAAGCGTCAATTTTTGAAAAATGCATGCTCTGATCCTGTTTTTCTTCTATTATTGCAGAAAGAGCTGAGGTCACAAAATGTTCTGTAGTTAAAAAGGAAAAAAATGACAAGGTAGGAAAAAGTCAAAGACAATGCACATGGCTGGATAAGAATGGCTCTAATAAGGTATGTGGAACAAGGGTAATTAATATTATTCATATGGGAGGAAAAAGGAGAGGAAAATAGAAAAAAATATACTATAGCAATGAATTACAGCATGTAATGACAGCCCTGATTACTTAAATATCTTACAAACCTGATGATATTTGGGACATGGGAAAGAACTCTGCTGTGATTTAAAAAGGCAGTATTTTTAAGAAAGATACCTTTACTGGTCCAACTGCAGTATGATAGAAAGAAGAGAGCCTTCAGGTGCATATGTTTTCTATAAGACTGTCAACACCTTTCTCTGTTTCAAAGCATTATTTCCCAAAAGAGTTGAATCTTTTCCATCAATTTGTCAACATATTCCAGAAAGCAAATGATCCGCCTTTTTGAAGAGCTATGTATTTGTCAGAAAATCAAGTGGTACTAACTTTCAATCTACAATTGGATTTAATTTGGATCAGCTTATATCACAAGAATATGAAAAATTTCATACAAATCTTTATAAATCATAGAATCATGGACTATTCTGATTTGGAAGGGACCCACAAGGATCATCAAAGTCTAGCTCAGCCCTGCACAGGACAGCTTCAAGGTTCACACCATATGCATTGTCCAAACGCTTCTTGAACTCTGTCAGGTTTGGGGCTGTGACCACTTCCCAGGGGAGCCTGTTCCAGTGCCCAACCACCCCCTGGGTGAAGTATTTTCTAACACCTAACTTAAACCTCCCTGACTCAGCTCCGTGCCATTCTCTTGGGTCCTGTTACCAGAGCAAAGAGATCAGTGTCTGCCTCTCCTCTTCCCCTCACAAGGAAGTTGTAACTCTGTTGAGGTCTCCCCTCAGTCTCCTCCTCCAGGCTGAACAGACTAAGAGCATTTCCTTATTACCTCCAAAGGTAACACAAGAAGCTTTCTTTATGAAGGACAATGTTCTTTCATAATTAAATTTATTCATGTTTCTGAACCAAATGCTCTGTTGGGTTTGCTTGACAAAGTACCTCTGTGAGGAGGACACAACCCATCCCATCTGTCTCCAACAGGATCATAGCAGAGCACAGCTGAGTCCCTTAGCCACCGGTAGGGAGCCTCTAGAGAAACATATTTAAGAAAGATGGGATGGTTGTTTCAATTTTTGTCTTTGTTTCTCTACCCAAATCTATTTTACTTTGTATTAAAATAGATTAGTTTTTCCCAAGTGAAGTCCTTTTTGCCCATGATGCAAACTACTAAGCAATCTCCCTGTCTTTCTGCTAGACCAGGAATATTTCTGTCTTATTTTCACCCCATGGACTGTTGAAAAGGGGAGTGACAGAGCTGCTATGTGGGAGTTTGGTCTATGGCCAAGGGTAACCCACCACAAAAACATTTATTTTTCTGAAGACAAGTGCACTGTAAGTCAATTTTCCAGAAACTAGAATACAAGTGTACATATAATTCCTAATTTTCTGATTTTCTATATTTTTGCTGTTTAGTAAGAGAAATCCATCATAAGGCACTTTGTTACTGTATTTTATGTTTTCTTCTAGAGTGGGAGCTCAGAAAGAGCTGAGCAAACAGCTCTTCACATTGAGTCATCCAGCTCTTAAAAATGTTTTCATCCTAGTCCTCTTTTTTTTCTATTTGCTGCACTGCGCAGTTCAGTTTATATGTGTAAACAAAATATTTGATCTACCTTTTTTATTTACAATCTATCATTATTTTATTAACATTCTGTTTTTCAAAGAACCAAACCAGGAATAACAGAAAAAAAACCCCAAACCCAAAAAGACATAACTGTGTTCTGAGGATTGCAAACATCTGCAAGATGGCACAGCTATTTCCTGAAGAGCAATTAGCCAGTATCAATGACTCAGTAGGGTCAGTGCAAGAAGATACCTTCCTTGCTGCTTAATTGCTGAAAGTCTTTAAAAAGCTTTCGCTTTCCACCTTTTTCATTATTATAACCACTACTAAATGTGATTACTTGAAATAAATACGTGGCTCCTGAGCAGCACTTTTGAATAGGAGCGTAGCCGGATCCGGTGCCCGGTGCAGGCTCCGTCCCCTGCCTGCCGCTGGCTGTGGAGAGGCACGTCCATTGTGCATCGCTCTCTAAAACCCCACTTGGCTGCCTTCCCAGAGTGCCCTCCATTCACTTCTCAGATCTGAATGGTTTTCAATTAATGTAACAAGACTAATTAACTGTATAAGAGTAGGGGTTTTCATAGCGTTACTGACAGTGCATCTATTTAATAGTACCTTAGAAATTCAGTGCTTCTCATTCTAAAAGAAAAGTACACAAAGCCAGTGGGTTACTGGGGGTCAAAATAAGGAACAGGAATTTCTTTCTTTGCCTCTGAACCTGAACAAAGTACAAAGTTACTAGAAAAAGTAGTCTAATCAGAATGAGACACCTTTTTGACTAGTTCTCCAACAATCTTACCAGACAGCCTCTGCTGAAAGCAGTATCATATAGCCTTGCTGTTTTAATTCCATAGCTGAAGATTATATCTGTACTTGTACCTAGAACTCAAGAATAACTGTTAAAAGTAGCCATCATGTATAAAAACCCACTATTCCCTAAGCTCTTTTTCATTGCAATGCAATATCTTTGTGATCAAGTTCCAATACCAGGCAGTGTTAATGAAAAGTTTCCTGTATCATTTTACCTAAACTCTGTTTTAGGGTAGCACTCTGTATGTTCAGAGATCATTTAAGCCTCTGTCACTCAAGCCTTATGTTGAGGTTGTCACCCAGTGTGCCAGTTAGTGTCTCTATTGGGGTGGGGAGACGCATCACTTGCTGCAAGAAAGTGAAGTGTGACCTGGATTATATGAGCTATTAAACACTATCAGATAGAAACAATATGGTAACTGCAACTTTTTGACACTCAAAACACATACCTGAAACTGCAAGTATAGGCATCAATCCAGTAATCCTCTGAGACATCTGATTGCAGATTTTATGGAAATGAAATTTAAGAAAAATATTTGAAGTATAACCTTACTATATAAAAAAGGTATTTTGATAACATACTGCACTGGGTACTTCATATATGATTTAACGGTTGTGGTAAGTACAATATATGGCATTGTAATGAGTATGTGATCCAGTTCAGGACTCCTTACCATCATATTTATGCATGCTGCTGGGTTAGAAGAGACTTATTTTTATTATGACAGCTAGTTGCTAATAAGTGAACTGAACTTCAGTGATTTTTTGTCTATTATAAGAATGCTTATTATTTTTTTCATACAAAACTTGAATGCAGTAGTGGAAGAAGGATTGAGAAGATGAAAGAAAACAGTAACACTTGTTTGTTTCCTCTTATTGAATATTAAACATCAACATCTCAAAGGGACCCACTTTACCAAGAAGAAAATTTATTAATATGGAATAATATGTATCTTTCTAAAAATATTAGTCTTAACTGTAGCAATAATGTGTTATACTACTATCTTATGTTGAAAGAATTCTACTTCATACATGGGCATTTTCAGTCTTCAAACCAGGAATGATGCCCAAATTATAAAATATCCCCTACAGTCCAGATTTTTTAAGTGTGAGGAGGGAAATTCTACCAGGAATCTGGACACATACAAACTACAGTCCTCCCTGTAGATTTTTTGCATTGGGTTTTGGTTTTTTATTTCAGTTGAGCTGAATCTTAAATTTTGTGGTCAGCAACTTAGAAGTAAAGTGTGGTAATGGTATTTTCAATCGTTTCTTTGTTATTATACAGTCTCCTCTTGACAGTTTTCTACTTTTCAAAAACAGCATTAGAAGTCACTAGGGAGTCACTTCAGCCTCTTAGAGGAGAGAGATGCCTTTGACTCTAATATAAAGCCAGGGCTATTGAGGATCTGATCTGAAGTTTATGAAATTAAATTGAAAGATTCTCTCTGATTTTACTGAGGTTTGAGTCAGACCTTTAAGTGGTGCTCTGTAATCCCATGTGTTGTTAGTGGTATTTATCTGAAGGAAAAGGTCCTGACTGTTTCTTAATGGGAATAACAGGTACAAAACAGGCACAAAACATTACCATTCTGGTTCTCCTCTTTGTGCCAAAGTAAATATTCTGCAAGATCCAAGGCAATGAAGCACTGAACAAAGGTAGGATCAGAGATAGTTTAAGGACAATAAACTGGCCAAAGGAGACAATAAACTGGCCAATATCTACCAAAGGGCAGAGCTCCCACTGATAATTAATGGAAAGCTAATCAATAAATCACCTCTGAAGTGCAGCAAGTAGCTCATTAGGAGCCACCTACTGAAACTGGTTATCTGATTAAAGATGTATATGCAATGTATTGTATATAGAACAAGGCTGTTAGCGATGCTTCGTTCACATAGAATATATAAAAACTTCAATTTCATTTCAAAGAAACTCATAGAAAAAAACCAAACCATTCATTGCTGACCTATGCCATTCTTTTTTATTTTTGTTTTAGAAAATCAGTTAGACAAATATCAACAAATATATTTTGCAATCTGTTACTATAAGTTAAAAAACATTGGCACAGGAGCCAAAAATTAGAAAATAATATCAGCAGCTTTGCCATAACTGCCTTTGAAAACACAGCAAGCCATCAACAGCACAAGGGAATGACAGTTTAGGGAAAAGAATGGAAAATATGAACAAAAAAATGATAAATGTTTATGCTTTTGTCTTTCTAACACCATTCCATTTTCCATATCACACTTGTCTGTGTACTTGTTTTCCATCTTTCTCCCATTTGTATGTGACAAGAGCTGTACCTTTTTTCATATAAAAATGAAATCCTTCCAACTCTAGTTTCAAATTTTGCTAAATTTCCCAAATCACTATGATGCAAAATCGTATGATTACCAAACTTGTTTGTAGGACATTTGACCTAGTTAATACCAATGCTATAGTTACTATTATATATCCTCCCTCCCTCCCTCCNCCATCGTTCATTTTGGGTTAAAAAGGTGATACTTCACAGAATTAAATATTCACAAAGAGAAAAGAGTAGTTTGCAAATGATGATTCTTGCTTCTTCATTTTAAATGTTCTGACCTTCCTTCCTTCCTTCCTTCCTTCCTTCCTTCCTTCCTTCCTTCCTCTTTTCTCTTTGTATACCCTCAAAGTCACTTATACTTTAAGTTCTCAAATACTATATAAATATTTAGAAAAGTGTTAAGTTTGTGAAAGAGCATGTGCTTCCTTACATGAACCAGATACTTTTTGTAGATCTCTCAGTAATATGCATTTAGGCAGTTTCCCAGTCATTACACGCTTCACAGAATCTTGGAGTCACAGAAGAGCAGAAATTGGAAAGGACTTCTGGAGATCTAATTCAACTCCCTTCCCTAGAGCAGGTTGCCCTGCCCTGAGGCCAGTTGAGTTTTGAATATATCCAAGGATGGAAACTCTGCAGCCTCTCTGGGCAACCTGTTCCACTGTTCAAACACCCTCACGGTAAAAATGTGTTTTCTTTTATTCATTATTCATTATTTATCCTGCTTAGCTAAGACCTGCCTTACTTCAGTGTCTGCACAGCTTCCAAACACAGAAGGGCTCTTCAAGAGCAAGAGCAATAGAACAAATCTACTGAAAAGTTTCAGGACAGATGTACAATAATAAAGATCACTGAAGGCTACTAGTAAAAAGTAGTTCTTTTCAAACATAAATAAATTCCTATATTTAAATAGGAATCTTAACTCTCAAGTATTTAAGTATCATGTTAAATATTTCAGATTAAGAAAAAAGCAAGATCAAGCCATTAGCTCATAAACCACATTATTTTTGTATTTACTGTCTATTGCATGAAGGGTGGAGGAAATGCTGTACAAAATACTACTGGTTATATTCTTATTACAGCATTTCCATTATAGTTACACAAAGATACTAACACACAAGTCATGCTGGCCTTGGTTTTGTTTGCTAACATTATGCCTCAAATGGGTAACTGCTTTCTTTGTAACTGCCCTGCAAAGAAACTCTAGAAAGGAAACATCCTTGCAAGTGGCTGTTCATAACTCCAAATTCCTATCCCAAGAACTGTAACTGCATGTCTTCTGTTCAAA
The DNA here is from genome assembly GCA_013397845.1 of Melanocharis versteri. Classification (NCBI taxonomy): domain Eukaryota; kingdom Metazoa; phylum Chordata; class Aves; order Passeriformes; family Melanocharitidae; genus Melanocharis; species Melanocharis versteri. The sequence goes on along the minus strand of VZTG01003225.1, from coordinate 380,871 downwards.
TTCCGGGTTTACCCTGAAGATCCTTCTGACTTGAGAACAAACTCATCCTTTCATCACATCGTGATTTATATCATACCCGGTCATAGTTATTTTGCTTGATTTCCAGTGAGACTTTTCTTGGTTTAAGTTTTGTTTTCTTTTGTTAGTTGAGGAGAAAATTTGGAATTTTTTCACTCCAAATTTGAGAGGTTTGTACGCCGTTTTAGATCCCCTCACACTCTTGCCTACTGGCACAAACACATGAATGCTCTCAAAAGGGTTACTAAGGAAACCAGAAACTATGGTAACCTAAACTAGAAGCACTCTTATTTGTCCAAGGAGATGGAAAGGAAAATTCAGGCAATGCACACTGCAATCACACTGAAGGTCCTGATCTTTCCTTTTCTCTTTAACTGCTGCAGACGTTCTGTTTCTCATATTTCCCTTCCAGCAAAACTATCAAAACAGAATTTTGACTTAGATAAAAGGAGAGAAAAATCACTACAGTAATGTAGATGATTGTAAATAGGGGTAAATGGATTTAGGCAGTATTACTACACCAGACTGGTAATGTATTTAGTTTTTCCTTTAACCATTAGGTCAAAAGTCCCTCTAACTTCAATCATTCTTCTGTTATTAACAGCAGCTTGGTCAGCAGTGCACCACATTGCCTGCCTTTGCTCTGAGGTGTAAGGTGTTGTGTTAGCAATACTGTTCACAGAAACTCTTGTCAAAGCTGTCACTCTGCAGATGCTTGTATTCACTTTTAGTTCTGCTGTCATAAATAGTCTCATGGAGTAAGAGCTACTGAGGGCTAGCAAATGCTCTGCGATTGCTAGGTAATGGTGCTTCGTTAGAAATGAAAGGAGCTCAGAAGCTCATTGAACTGGTCTGGAGATATTTCATTTGTGCCTTGTAGAAACAATCCTTTTACTGCTGAACTAAGCAACAAAACATTCTCTAATTGTAGGGCATGCAACAAAATTTAGTAATGGATAATGAAAAAATAGCAGATGTCATAATAAAGAGATTAATCTTGATCATGTTCATTCCTTTAAAGTTTTGATAAAACTAAGTGCTGTTTATACTTCAGGATAAGCTCATTTATTTAGAAACAGGGAAATGCAAATTGCCTATGACTGAATACATTTTTCTATCTTTGCTAATGGTCTGATTTGGCAAGCTGACAGGATATTGAACAGCACAAACACAAATAGATTTACTGAAATTAGTGGTATTATTCCCATGAAGTCATTTGAATCAGGGTTACAGGACTGGACCAGAATCAAACCCTGTGTTAGCAAAAAGTATAAATTCTGCCAGAAAAAATTGACTACAATGTTCAACATAAATGCTTAATGTATTGGTGCAAGAGATTGCTAGCCACAAGTATTTTTCTAAGTGAAGCATCCAGAGAAGAATGTGGCTTTCTTGTTTAGACAAGAATAGCAAGTAGATTTGTAAATGTTCATGCCCTTTAAGCATGGCTTAAAATTTAAAAATTGTGAAGAGAATGTCTGTCTATACCATACATCGTGAAACATATTGATTATGTCATTGATATATTTTTCTTACTGTGTAGATGTAGTCATCAATAGCAAACTGATTAATATCACAAAATGATTGCTGAAAAACACTTGGTGAGCCGGACTGTGACATTTTGTACATGCGAGGTAGAGAGACAAGAGAAAATCCCTCTCATTTAACATATCCACTTCAGAGGTAGCCAGGATTTTGTTGCTATGAGAGAGGGAGGAGGCCAACCTGTGCTGGCTGAATGGTACACAGAGCTTTTTAGTCACACAAGCAAAAACACGAGAGCTAGGGGAAAAAAAAAGTCTGATACTAATACTTTAAAGGAGTTAATTAAATGGAGAAGTCACATCATAAAATGGCACGAAGTCCTCTTTGCTATCTGCATGAGTTATGACCTGCATGTTTTGTTAGATTAGCAAATATTTACAAAGTAAACTATGATTTAGGGGACATGAAATTTGTAAATTAAATATTAAAAACATACCTGAAATTTTACTGCTATCATTTCCTAATTACAATTTTAATAGAAATGTTGGCCATATCAGATGCAAAACTATTTTCCACAATCACAATTTAGATGAATGTTATTTTTGCTTTGACAAATACTTTGTTTTCAGAAAAGAAAAAAATAAAAAGAATGCTAATATATATAGTGGCTAGGACAAATGATTTTATGCTAGGTCTATTTGTATTGCATATGATATGCTAATATGGACCATTTGGATTAACAGGATCACCCCGTTTGCATTGGCAGGTTAAAACCCTTATTTATGCAACTCTGAGGCACAGATTACAAAGATATTGCTTGGTCTTTGGGCTGGAAGCACTATAGAAACCCCACAGAAACCCCACAAAGCCCATGGGTCTTGATGGAAGCAACAATAAAGGCAGAGAGCAGAAAGTGGAGAAAGAAAATTAAAAGGAGGGGCAATTCTCTCCTCCAGAATCCAAATATACCAAAGGAGGAAGCAAGTCTCTTTTGAGAGCCCCAGAGAGGTAGAAAACCTCCTTTGCTATGCAGCAAATCTGAGAGGGAGAGCTATGAGGAATGGAAGCACAAAGGGAAAAAAAGTGCCTTTTCCCTACCGGCTCACAAACCTGCAGACAAAGCTGTGGAAAAGTGGCTAATGGTCTGCCTGATGACTTTTCAGGCTGGACTAAATTATCTGTCCTCTTCCCTGTAAGTCGAAGGGAAGAAACAAGATGCAGATACAGATACATGGGCTTCCTTATGTCTTCCTTCTTTATTGACCCACTACACTGTTATACTCTCTGTCTTCTACAGCTGCATGACAGGACCTGCAAGTCCGGCCTCAGTTTTGTTACTGATTATGACCAATATGAACTAAACCTCCTGGTTCTGTCTCACTCAGCGTTTACTCTACTGTGCTTTTGCTCTGTTATATGCAGTACTTGTGTTTCTCAGGGCAATTTGTTAGGGCAGCTAATCAGAAAAACAGAGGGATCAAAATTTACTGCTGGAGGCTTCCTTTTGTTCCCTTGTGACTAACTCAGTACTCTAAACTTTCAGGAGCAGCAGAGAATGATTACTTGTAGGGACACATTATATCCTTGAAAAGAAAGGCATTTCTGTCTTTTGATCCAATCCAGCCAGGACTAATAGTATGGCATCACTACATTTTCACAACAATTTTGGCTCTATGAGCAGGAATAAATCCATGCCAAGAACCCCCAGAAATGTTTGATTTCTTGTTTTGACTGTATCAGTCCAGTTTAATTCCATGTTCTTTGATGTCTGATTGATTTATATCAATACTTTAAACCAGGCCTATTCCCCAAACAATTGACTTAATTTAGGCAGCCCCTTGCAGTTTTTCAATGCATGGATTTAATCTTCTAAATTTAGCCTTTTGATTTTCAATATGAAACTCCAAACTAAGGGAAATAGAAACTGATGTTGAGGATGTTTACACCTTTTCTATTTGTAGCATACAGAAAATCTCCTCTTTCCTGACAAAAACCGGGAAGGTTTAAAAGCTCAAACAGTTTTGACCGTTAGAAGAACTATTGATATTCATGTGTCCAGACATATTTTTCATTTTAAATTCTCTGTTGTTTCTGGCTACAACTACAGAACAAGATGAGTCTACCAGCCAGTCAACTGTGGATAACTCCAATTTCTACAGCAGCTAAAATTTTTACCTATTTTTAGGCAGATGAGTTCTTCTTAATATGCCTACTATACAGAAAAATCTTATCTGTTGAATTAGTTTTTCTCTTGAGTGTCTGCTGTTAGTGATCCAGTGGTCTGTGAAATTCATTCTAGGAACACTCATTCTTCATCTGAGCCCAGAAATCCATCCCAGCTGAGTCAAGTCCATGTCTGTTCCTTTAAGTAGAAAATATGCAAGTCAGAGTTTTCAGCAGATCTGCTTGCCAAAGAATTCCATTTAATCAACTAGCGTGACTTTCTGTATGTCAAAGGCTGTTGTGTCACATACTTATCTCCCCTATAATCCAAATACTTCAGTTAGTGAAAATAATTCCAAATACTGGGAGACTAAACAGTGGCATGTTAGTTGTCCTGGCTGATCTGTTGCAAACAGCAGCAGTTTACACTTTCCAAATACAGTGATAGAGAGATAATCCTTTGAGCTGAATACTTCGTTCATACTTGGTAAGAAAGTGGGCTGCAGCAAAGAAAGCTGATTTACCTGTCCTGTTGACCTCTCTAGGTAACCTTCTCTGTTGAACAATATCCTAAGTCCTAAAAAAAAGCTCTCCTGAATGCATCTCTCAGCTCGGTGTTGCTGAGAAAAGGAAGGGATTTTTTCCTAATGTAATTAAGGGACTCACTGAATCCATGAAGCATGAGTTTTGATAAATTAAATACTACATGAATGCCAGAACAGCATTACTGTTCCCCTTTTTAAAACTGTCTGGTGAGGATTTACCAGGGACTAAAGTGACCCCAACCCCTCATTCAGGTCACTCTCCCTCCCGACTGTTCTCATCACAAGTCCATGCACAATGCTTTGGGGGGCAGTCCGTACTGCAAACAGCTGCTCACACATTCCTGAAAATGGGAGCTACTGTACAGCTGGGCATGGGAGCTTCTGTGCCACAGGGGGTGATTGGCAGCCTGCAATCCCTGATTCACCCTTTAGCTTGTTCATGTCTCACATTAGAAGAGTATTCTAGTCCTTAGAATAACTCTAGACTATTCCAGTGAGCTTTTCAGCTAGTTGCTCTGGGGATCTTGGATATAAGATGTTCAGCTTTAACTGCAATAATTAATTTTAGCAAATGCTCCTTCACATCTTTCTTTGTCAACAGATGGTAAATTTTACTGCATCCTTAACATCATATGGGATGTAACATCTCCTTCTGCTTCATTATAAATACAGAATAGAAATAAATAGTGATAGTTTTCACAAATATGCATCACTACTTGTAACTTTAATAAATGTATTTAGCAACAAACATAGCAATGGACTTTGTTTTTTGGCGTTTTGGCCATTGTCAGCTCTGGATTATTCTGGAAAAATGTGGCTAGGCAGTTCTAGGCTAGTGTAAAAATCTCAATGTTATGAATATTGTGAATCTGGCTGACAAGGAAAATTCTTGTCGTAGTTACTCGGAACATACTTTGGGCTCTATAAATCTTGTTAAACTCCAAAGGCCAACACTGGCTTTTCCAGGCACATTTGATGTCTTTTTATCTTGTTCCTGGGTAACTTGGATGCTGGGCTTAAACCTGCTCACATCCTGTCATTCACATGCTGCTCTGCCCATCTAAAGCTCTCCTGGAACTGGGGTGCTTCAAAATGCAATCCTGAGGCACTGAGATTATTCTCCAGGAGCAAATTAGGGCTGCTGAGTTTACAGCCTTAGCCTTTGTATCACATGCAAGACGTTGAATTTTTTCTGGATGAGTTTTCCTGGGATTAGTGTATTTCTGTTTTGTTGTTTCTGAGATTAAGCCAGCAAGCAAGCAAGTTCTGCATCAATAGCAATAATGATTCACAATCTGTGTAAATGTCAGTTGACTGTGTGCTTAAATAAGTAGTTCCATGAACAGGAGAACTACAGAAGTCTGGTTTCTTATGCGTTTGTATCTCACAGTTAATCGATATTTTAACCATATTTTAGTAAACCATAGCATGGATTTCACCCTTCTTTGACATCAAATGATGTAAGAAGAATTTGTATAATAATTATTAAAATGTGAAGTACAGAAGTTTATAGTTTTTGGTAATTTTCAGTATGAAGTCAGTCTTTTTCAACAGCTGCAATCTTTATTATGCTTGCAAGGATCTATAATCAAAAGCTGAGAAAATGTCCAGAAAATATGACAACAAAAATAATTTTTCTTGTTACCCACATCCTCATAGCAATAGAGTTTGGAATGGGAATGATTAAAAGAGTTTGCAGATGGAGGAAAGCACAGCATAATTAAGCTTAGATTTTGTTTACCTGATTGCCTGGTGTGAGAGGAGAAGACATGCCATTTATTTATAAATCTAAATAACTAATTGAAATAAAATATGTCTGCAAGAGCAGAGAAGCATTAGAAGAATTATGCAGAAGAATGCATAATACAGTTTAATTGTATGTTACACTTGCCAAAGTCATGCCGTTTCTTTGAGATCTAATTGATAACTGGAATCAAGCAGGTGAAAACAAACACATGTGGGGCCTTCACCATGCCTTCTATTAGGTCATTCAGTTTTTATTAAACATGTAAAAAGAAAACTGTGCACAATGTCCCCTTTTATTAAAAGAAAAATAATAATTGAAGTTCCATGAGATTATGATTTTTGGCATAGGCCAAAAGGTGAAGAAAGAATAAAAAGTCTGTACTGTCCTGCAGATGATGAACAAGCTCTTACCCGGCATGAGCTCTCAGAAAGATGCCTTAAAAATAGAATAGTGAAATAAAATTATAATGAACATCAGTATGTTCTGTTTTTGTAGAAGATCTGTTAATAGGGTGTCTGGGTCTCCTTACACTTGTTGTAAATCAGTTTTATAGCCTGTGAAGTGACACCAAACGTTTTTCCTTGCTCTTTTCTGGCTAAGAGGAAACAGTTCTTATGAATTACTATTCTGCACAAATTTTGTTACGTAAGTTGCATTTAAAATTAATGACAAATAACCATTGGATAGATGCAAGCTGTGATAAAGCTTCCTCAACTGTACTGCAAATGTATTTTAAAATATGAAACAACTATCTCCACTCCAGACGTGTAAGGAAGGAGCATTACCCAACTAAAAACATATTTTCCTCTTTTCTCAGTACAGATACTTTTCCCCTTAAAATTTCTTCAGCACTCCATAGAAGTAAATTCTCCCTCCATTAATGAACAGAAATCATTAGAGCTGAGGTCAAAACCTGCCAAAGTCAATGCTTTTGAGAAGGATGTGGGACAATGTGTGCGATGATGTGGGATTTTCAGTCCATCAACATGATGAATTTTAATTTTCCCTTGGAAAACAACATGAAATATTTACAAGCCCAGGTCAAATTTTAGTCTTGAAATGAATGTCTTAATAATGCTCCCTTACAATTTTCAATATAAATTTAAAAAAAAATAAGCATAACCCCAATTCAGGCACCTGAAAGAATAAAATCCCTCTGTTACTGGTCAGTGCCTCCAAGAAAATAATCTCATTGCTGCGTGGATTATTTTACATCCTTTATTCTGATGCTGAATTTTAGTCATCCATGCCTGAAAGCTGTGGTATCATAACAGAACTTTCAGTAATAGACACTTTTGGAAATGTCTACTGAGTTCAGCACACAACCTCCTTTCCTCTGCTTTCCACTTGAATTACTACTTAAATTCACATAAGCCACTGTTGTACCTCTAGCACAGTATAGAGAACTCCATGTAAGCACTAACAAATACAGGCACGAAAGGGAATCTATTAAAGGCCATTTAATAAAAATAGAAAACATATGACTGTAAAGTGTGTAGGGGAAAAACTATAATTACTTGTTAAAGCAAATGTAAGAGAGTGTGGGGAGCAAGAAACTCTAAGCACTGCTAGAGATTTTCAAATCAAATGTGGTAGCGTGAATTCACCGTGGAACAACAATATTTTGAATGTTATTTTAGTGGATAAATTTGACAGAACTGGAGGTTTAATAATTTGGCTTCTTTAAGGAAAGAATTATTCAAAAGTAAGGATTTTTATTAAATCTAGAGAATTATAAGAGAATCTTGTGATTCTGTATCAGGTAAGAAATTTATTTTTTAGAAGTTCACCCTTTATCAGTGATGCAATGAAGGTAACAGAAATAGAGAAACAGTCTGTGAAATCCAAGAAAAGCAAAGGAGAGGGAAAAATGAGCTTAAATCTAGAGCACAGAAAATTGTTACTAAAATAGGAATTGCAAAAAAGCCATGTCTGCCAATAAAAAGGCCAGTAGAAATTTAGATTTTTTTAAATTACATGGGGAACAAAGGAGATTCTACTAATGGAATGGGCCATTATGGAACTGAAGATAGCTAAAATGAAGATAATGTCTCAGGAAATGTTCAACAACTATTCCTATTCCCTGTTTGGAAAGGCTGATGTACAGGAGTTACATAAGAACAAAGAAGAACTTTCTAGCCTGCTCATAGAAAAAGAGCTAATACCACTGCTGATGTCAATAACTGGAGTATAGAGTTCAAAAAGAGCTGGCTAAGATATCTGGTCTGCTAGTGTTAAACTTATCGAACATTTGAATACCAGGGAAGTTCCATGGAGTTGAAAACCAACCCCATTTGTACCAGTAATTCAAAAGGGTAAAAGATGTTCCAATTATCCTGAAAACAAAACCAAATGAAATAATATGAAAAGTGCTATCTGATAAAACCATTAAATATAAGAATATAATTTATCATCGTTAATATGAATTAAAGGAAACAGATAATTTCTGACAGGCCTGACAGATATCAGGTCCTTATCAATAGTGAAATCATCATCACATAGTGGGTTTCCTAGGGAGGTGCTGCTCAGATTCATATTAGGCTCAATGTTTTTTCAGCATTTCATTAATGATGTGAGGAAGAAAATATGAAATCAGAGATGACAAATTGTGCAGATGGAAATGTGAATACACCTGAAGGTTTTATAGTCATTTAGAGAAATATGGATTGCTTGATTAACTGGAACTGTTCAAGGAATGCTCCTATTCAGGTGTGCTGTATGGAATAGTGTTCATCAGTGAACTGAGACTTTAGGCAGGACTTCAGGAGACTTAAGCTTGTAAATGGTGAATATAGGTGATAGTTTCAGTCTTGTGTCTTTTGCTGTGTGAGTTTTGACCCCAACACAGTCTACATTTACATATTTATGAGTTTAGCCCAACAATTTTTGTCCTTTTCATAGATGTTCAGATCTTTTGGCCATGCTTTTCTTTCAGTTTCGTGCATGCAAATACTTCTTGTAAGAATCTTAGTAACATCTGTATGATGAAATGTACATGAATGCACACACACTTTTGGGTGTCTCTTGAAATTTCAGTGTGTTGACTATGGAATGTAATGGGAATAGCAGTGCAAGAGTCACCTAAATGTGAATTGAACATACACAGGTGCACATGATAATTTTTGAAGGGTGGCTATGAGCTTATATGCAATGTATTTCTTACATTAGGAAAAAATTAATCTTACTCTTCTCTCAAAAAATCTCTCTGAATTACCAGAAAATATCCCAGATTTGGGTATTTTATATTCAACATAAACGAGGCATTATTAGTTCTTTGATTCCCAAAGTGATGAACCTCTTCCAATACTCATCCTTTCCTTTGGAATAAGGTGAAAGTTTGGTCTCCATTACCTGTATTCTATAATCTGATGAGAAAAATATCCACCTAGAAGGTCACCTCAAGCTCTTCCTCAGTTGTTTTATCTTCCTTTTCCTTCAGTAGACATACCTGTTAATTTCCGTATATACCAATAGATACTTTCCCCTGCAGTACTGCTGCAAATTCCATCTTTTTCGGTTTGTTTTCTCTCAGATTGAATTCACAATTTTTGTTAACCTGGACTGTATTTTTATAACCCTAACTGATATCCATATAAATTTTAAACCATGAGGCTTTTCTTTGAAAATGACGGAACTGCTTTTGGCACCACGCTGCCAAGACAGTGATCGAGAACCATCACAGGTTTTGGAACAAGGCTCTTTGTGTTTACTGCTGCAGTTCTGTGCCTTGTGCTTTTGAAGTGATCTTTGAGCTAAGGGGTTTTCTTCTCTTTGCCTTCACTCACTTACACATTCTTTCAAGTATTGTATCTTGATTTGGTTTGTATTGTTTTGACGAAGTGGCTTTAGTGCAGCTCTTGAAGACTCATTTGAAGTGTCTGCTTGTCTGCTTCCATGTTCATTGCTTGCTGGAATTTGTGTTCTCCATAACATAAGGATATAATCTAGCTTTCATAAACCTTCTTTTGGTTTAGGTGACTTTGCTTGGAAAGTTCTAATTACTATTTTAGGATAACTCTCATTACAGAGATTTTGCTTCCCAGATCAAAATTATGATTTTTTTTTTTTTTTTTACTTTAGCAGAAGCTTAATCTCCCACAATTGCAATATTAGATTTTCAGGTTTATATCAGTAAAAAAAATGATTACCTTATTCTTTGAACTATTACATAAAACATAAAAATTGTATTTTATTTTCAATTTGATAGTGTAGAACTTCTCACATTTCAGAATCACAACTTCATAGCTATCCTCCTCTGCCTTAACTAGCTGAAATCTGTCGAAAACAAGTACATCAGAAAAATTGCTCATCAAATTACAGCTGCTCCTGATTATTCCTGTTAGCTGGTCATTGTTCAATATTTTGAGAAGTTTTTGGAAAAACACTATGTTAGATTAAGACATGCCGAGAAAGTAATTGAGGTTATTTCCTTAGAATTCTATAGCAGAAAATGTGAACTACAAGAAGAGTGACCTTTATATTTATAAATATCATATATGTGCAAGTACAGGAAAATTTAAAAAAACCCAACAGTGGACTGTTCAAATATTGAAAGATGAGTGACTCAATTTTTCCAAATGTTGAATGTTAGGAACAAATTAATATGAGATCCATGTTCATAAAGACAAACTCTTTATCGGGTTACAGCAAACAATGTTTGCATAGATTATATTAAACACAGAATCCCAGTTTTAATTGAAAAGCAATCTGTGTTTTTTAAAGCTTGGGGTTTTTTTCAACTATATCAGTAGATGTAATAGAAGATACGTCCTTGCTTCATTTCAATTGACTGCATCCTCCATATTGGGTATTTATAGCATTTCCATGTTAGAAGATACTGTGGCAGAAGCTGGCACTGAGACATTGTGCAGGTCTTGAGAGACAAATGGACATTGTAGGCTGGGGCAGGGTGGGGCAGGGTAGTGTTGGGCTCCCAGTGGTTTCCCTTCTTGCTGCAAGGGATTCTCAGCTGCAGGGAGGATGGTTGGGGAGGGTATGGATCTCTGAAGGATTTCCCACGTGGGCCTAAAGCCTTGATAATTTCCAGTGAGGGAAGACAACCAGGAAATAATAGCATAGATACAGTAGGGTGGCTTTTAGCTTCTGTGATGTTTTTAGACGACTGAAAAGTAAGATATGGCTCTACTGCAGGTTATATATACAATCACTATTATTTATTGTTAAGAGTCTCTGGAGATTCAGTGCAGACAAACTTGTGTGTTCCACCTTGAAATACTGCCAGATTCATCTCTGAGTTCACAGTAGTTGTAATGTTGCCCGAGGCTCGTATGGGAATGTGAACTGTGTGCCAGGCTATCTAATTAGTGGTCTTATTACTTCAATAAGTCTTTATGTGGGTGGTGTTCCACACACTACGAGGTGGAGGTAAAAAACTGAAAGAATCCGTGAATATCTGTGAAAAGACTGACCTGATCCTGCATTGAAGCTGTGGAGAAACCTCGAAGACTTTAAGTTGAGGACATTGTCTGATACATTTTACAAAACAGTAGCTGCCGATCTCAGGGAATGAAGGATATCACCTAATGTTTCTTTATGATCCTGGGATGGAAAAGTTGGTTAGAAAATATTCATTTACTCTCTGCCATTTATGAAAAATGTTTTCTGACAGTTTCAGATTCATGAGACGGAGACAAAAAGGTTTTTTGGCTCCAAACACTAAGTCTTGCTTAGCAATACAACTGCAAGCATGTATCTGTAACCCCTCACCACATGGACCTCAGACAATTAGGAAAATAATTCCTCAAAGAATTATTCAGAGCTGTGTGTCTCTGCTGAGATGAAACTAATTTGAATTAATTGTCTAAAGTCAGAGAAGGTGGGAAAAAGCAATTTCTGATATATATTTTTGTTAAGAGGAGTTTAAAATCTACTGAACATTAGTTAACTTACGGAGTTTATCAGTGGAAAAAAATCTGAAAATATTTAGGTCATGGTGGGCATAATGAGGAGAGACCAGCACACAACTGCCTCTTGATGAATGGTAAAGGTGATGATTTCTTTGGATCTGTAAATAGTACTTAGTGACTTTTATTAAAAACTGTGTTTGTGGTAAAAATGAGTAGGCAAAGGTGTGAAAAGATATGTAATTTCTGTAAAAGACAAGTAGGAGGAGAAAGAGAAAAAAAATTATATGGAGCTTAACAGAAGTGAGAGAATGTAATTAGAAGAAAAAGACAGTGGTGTTTTCTGAGGTTAGTAAGTTTGTTCAAAGCTTTTATAATAGTTAAAAGAAAATTCTCAGGAAGTAATTTCCCACCTGAAACAGGACAGTTGGTTGTTTTAATTTGTTGCTATGTATTCTTGTCTGCAGAAATAATGGCCTTTGTGAACACTTGACTAAGAATGTGACTGTTTCAGGATTCTTTGGAAATCAGCTTTGTGTGAAGGACTTTCAAGGTATTGACTTTTGAAGGATTTGGCTTAAAATTTTAAAAAAAATAATAAATAAATGTATTATATTAGATATTTTTACAGCTGCATTTTAAGGAACATTTAATACCAAACTATTGAGTGTCTACATTATGAGACATACTTTCTTCATCAAAAATCATTTGCAAGTGGAGATTTCTGGAACTATACAGTTATTGCTGTCATTTCACTAAGAGAGGGTGGATTGCTCTGTTCTCAAGGATTCCACAAATTTATGCAGAGGACTTTCCCCTTTAAAAGCATTATAATTTTTACGACATAGGTTTACGCTTATTTTTCCCTTCGATACTTTATGTTATGTTACAATTGAGTCAAACATGAAACTTGCAGTTACAAATTCCACATATTTCTGTCAAAAGTAGTTCTCTTAAGGATGACATAAATTATTTGCAAAGATATTTCATAGGTAAGAAGCAATTTCCATCTTTAAGGAATCTAATGATACTGTTTAGCCTAGAAACTTAACATGGTGATACAAATCTTTGGGAACACACCAAACCAAATATGCTTCATGATGTTGATAACATTTGCTCTAGCCATGCATATACATCTTTTACTAGTTTCTGATCAGCACTCTATCACATTTCCTACCCTTTCAAACAAACTGCAAAGCATGAAGTTCACACAAATTTGGCTTAATGGGTCAAAAATGATGAAACCTCTCTGGCAGGGTGTTCTCTCTAGGATGCAGCAGAAGCTTTCTCTGTGTAGAGGTAGCACATATTTTTTCATTTGATGGATGGAAGAGATTGTGTGCCCTGGAAGAAGTGCTACATCACCAAAGGCTTCCCTAGAACGTCATCGTATTTTTTCCTTTTACTTGCATATTCTATACAAAAACCTTACCAAGTTATACTGTACTGGACAGCATACTATCAGTTCCCCTCTGTATTTAGGGAAGATATTAAAAAATGGGAAAGAATCAGAAATGAATCATTAAAATACATTTTGACGAGTAGTTTTCTATTTTGCCAAGAATTAGGTGAAGCAGCTACATATGTAGCAGATAAATATGCTTCACACGTTTATATGCATGTTATATATGTGTATATATAATGTATGTATATATATATACACACTGCATATTTATGTGTGTATATATACACATACATGTTACATTTATATACATGCAATTTTAAATGGAATTTTTTTTTTAATTTCCAGAAGACTGACTGAAAAAAACAGAGGACATAATTTAATAGAGTTCAAGATATAGGAAATCCAGTAGGTCTTAAATTCCAAGGCTGAGATTTAATTGTTTAAGTAAATAATTTTTCTTTCTTTCCATTAATCCACCAGATTAGTAATTGGTTTGCCATTATCAACTAAAGATTTATAGATCAGTACTTAAATGAGTGCTACAGGCTTTTATCATGCAACAAGCATATTCTCACTAGATTATGTAGCTCTCACTAAAGTAAATTAACCATAGTTTATACTCATATGCAAAGTAAAGCTTTCTTTGAAGTCTGTAATTATTAATATGTTCAAGGTTAAGCAGTTATTTATATAAATTGCTGGATAAGGGCTAGCCTGTTCAACATTTTGGAGAATCAAATTTGAATGTCCTGAATCAACTGCCACTGATTCAATTTCCATTGCTGTGAAATCTGTCCCTGTGGACTGCAGGAAAAAGAAAAAAAAAAAAAAAGAATCAGCAGCTCTGATAGTAGTAATGAAGACCTCCTTCATTAATGAATGCTTTAGCCCTAAGACTGAGTACTGTATGAGGAACCACCTCTTCCACAAAAGTAAGAGATGTGAGAAGGTACAGAATAAAAGAGAAAGTGCATAGGAAAATAGGTCTGGAAATATTCTCCTGCGTCATAAGATCTAATTATTTGTAATTCTCAGCAATCATACCAAGTTTGAAGGTTCCACAATATCATCTGTGCCACACACTATTTATACATCTCATGGGGCACGAAATATTTCTGCATTCCATTAAAAACATAAGCTCTGTAATAAAAGTCTTAGCTAAAATTTTCCACAGGAAGAGATCAAGACACCCTGTGGCCATTGTCAGTGCAATTGCAGGATGTTTATTAAATAACCTTTCCAGATCATCCCAGAAAAAAACACTTCATATGAACAAATATCCCAGTGACTCTTGACTCTCTGATACAAGGAAACTCTTCCTCAGTCCCTCTTCTAGTGATCTTTCTAAGATTAATAATTACTGTAAGTGGTGTGTTTATTATTTTGGAATAACTTCACAAAGTGGATTCAAGACAGCTTGCAGTTTCACATCTGCATTGATGGATGTGTTTTTATCTCTGTGAGCCTGTTGTTTTGCATCATGTAGTACTTATCCTTACTTAGCATCTTTATTAGCATGTTCACAAGAAAAATACATTAATCACCAGAAGGCTGGGGTCCACTGAAGTACTCACACAGGTGGCATATGTACTAGTCAATTGCACTTCTAAGCCTTGTGATACTGCATTTACTTCAGCAAGCTTCATCCTTTCAGAAAGAGCTAGCGGATCAATTGTTTCCAGAGCTGTTAAGCAGCAAGGTCAAGCCTTTTGCTCAGCATCTGTGTTAAAAAAAAAGTTATTGTAACCTCTGTTGACTGAAGAATACTCGAAGCATAAAAATAGTATCCTTTATAATTGCTTTTGTAAAGTAGTCTTAAACAAAAAAACTGGAGAGCTTTACATGGTGAAGGCAGAACAATGAGAGTCAGGGAAAGCCGGACTGTTCTGAACACTGCAGAACGATGGAGCTTCTTGGAGTGTTTTGGTAGTCCTTCACCAGGCCAAGGAGACAGAACTACAAGGTTTTTCTCTAAAGTATGGATTTTCATTTAGAGTAGAAAGGATTTTTTTTTGGTGCCATTTTTGCAGTGTGAAATGTGTTTTATTCAAAAAAGGAATGCAATGTGAAAATCTCAAAGTCTTCACAACCAAAAATGAGGAAAATAGTCAGCTCAAGTCAATTGAAATGATTTATTTAATATCTTCAAATATATCTTCTCTATTTGACTGTGGGGTTTTTTTTTAACATTTTGTTTTGTTATTATCTAAACTTATTTTTAGTTCAGGAAAAGTAATTTTAAAATTTCAAAGCACCATGATGAAATGTTTTGATATTTTCTGAATTCTTTGCATGTCATTTTACAGGTTTTCCAAGGTCAGTTCTTTCCTGATTCAAATGAATAGGCATTTTCTGATGAAATGTATAGGACTGAAAGATTACAATTACTACTTTTAAAGGTTCTTTTTACTACAAGCCAAAACTACAACTACTTGATACATATATTGCTTGTATTCTAGTATCTGTAAATAAAGCAGAAAGTTTTTGTCATCAGTTGAATTTTGGGACCTTCTAATGGATATATTTTGTTTCTTGGAAAGCTTCATTTTGTTATCATGTTTCTAGTCTGATTTAGCATAGGTTGTCTGTGTTTTCTGCAGACCACTAATGCAACCACTGTCTATGCATTTAGTGTCTATAGTGTTTCCAATATAGAATAAAAGAAGCATGTAAGAAAAAATCTTTAAAACTGCGAGGGCAGTGGTCTGTTATTAAAGTGTTTGGGAGCCACTGTTGCTGATACTTGCTGTGTTCTTTTATTCTTAGGAAGGAGCCACAGTTTAGTAGCAGAAAGACCGAGGGTAAATTATTCCACCATTTAAGTCTTTTAGGCATTACAGCAGCTAAATGGATGCCACTGCTGCTCTGGCATCCCGAAGCAGTTCTGCTGTGACTCACAGAGTTACTAACGAGGTTATCTGGGTGCTTTGCTCATGAGTGACTGTCCCTGCGAGTCACTGCCGGTTCCTGCTCTGTAGGACCCCAGCCCCGCAGGACCCAGCCCCGCAGCTTCCAGGGTGACATCCAGCTGAGACAGGGCAGCTGGGGACAACACGAGTGTGAGCCAGCACTCACAGCACAGTGCCTTCAGGTTTACCTTCCTGTGTCTGCGAACAGATTTTGGCTCAGATTCCCCAGGATAATATATTAGGGTGACAGATGAAGGCAGAGCAAAAGTGAAAGGCCAGCAGGACTTGCAGAGCACTAAGACTTAGACCCGGGTGCTTGACTGTGGGGTCAGTGATGTGGGTGGGAATATGTGATCAGAAATGAGGGAGGAATTGGCAATCAAATACAACAGGAACAGGATGTTAGCTCAATTTTTTTGATTCTCAGTTAATACAGAGAGTTAACGTAGCAAAGTGAAGGAATTTATTTTAAGTGAAAACAACACAAGTTCACATCTCAGAGAGTTGTGATGGTATCTTATTATACCAAAGTTCTTAATAAAATATGAGAAAATGCTTCGGTTTTGAAACTCAATGAATCCTTCTGGTGAAGAAAGTCCTATTTGAGTAAAAGAGATCTGGCTTGCAAGAGTGCAAATATTATCATCCTTAAATACAATTTTTAATGCTCTAGTTAGCTAACAGATCTTGGTGGGATTTTTCAGGCAGTGTAGCAGAGGACAAGTTCTGGTAATAATCGTATCATACCCTCAAACTGAAGCTGTGTTCTCAATGAGTTTAAGTACAGCTAGCTGACATGGTGCTGAACAGGGCTTGTCCTTTGCTATATCATCTGCAGAATCAGCATTATATTTGCAACTGTTAAAAATGGAATAGGATGAAAATGTCCTGTGTAAGCAGGACTCTTGAGCTATGGTGTAAATAAAAAGCTTTTATTACTACTTTACTGTACTCTCACACATAATGGAAAAAGTGTTGCAATATCCACACTTAGCTCACATTTCTGAAATAATTTTGAAAAATCATGTGAGAGATGTTAAGAATTCTGCTTTTGGCTTTGCTCTTGAATGAAAGAATATATCATAAAATGACCAAAAAATTATAACCCCTTGGTCAATTTCTTAAGCAATATTCTGTCAGATTTTCCTGTCCTGCCCATAAAGACTCAAAGAACAAACACATTCATAAGGCTGAGTCTTTCATATTCACACTTCACTAACTTCTACAATAAAAAGTAACTTCCTCCTTCTTCGTGAATTTTTAATAATGAACACTATACAGCAGTTAAATTATAGATTGTGAAGAAATAAATTGTGTATGGAAAATATTTTAGAGGTCATTTACTGAGAGTATTAAGGAACTACCTATGAACTCAAATGAATTTATGGGGGTTTTTTTCCCTCTAAATGCTAATGAAATGGTTTGGGAAATATTTATGTAGTTTTTGAGGTATGATAAAATATTTTAAGTTGGTTCCAGTACACTGAGCAATGGAAATTCATTAATAGCAGTGAGATCTTTTCCAAATAAAATTGAACAGCAGTCAATTTAATCTATGATAAAATACCATAAAATCCATAAAAAGGAATTTGCAGGCTTGGTTTTTAAAAGTACTTGGTAAGTTTTAGTGACCCAATTTCTAATGACATCAGAAAACCTCATCAGGAAGTACTTGCTTTGCAAAATCAGAATCAACATTTCAGCCCACTGAAATCTGTTCAAGACAATAGGAAGCACAGCATTAACACCGTAATCAGAAAGCTGGCTCAGGAATTTCTCCCTCTTCTTTTTCTCACACTCTTTAAGCTCCAGCTGTCTTTATTTTTCCTCCTCTTCTCTTCCTCCCAAGGGGGAGAACCCTAGCTGCTCATTCCTTCTTAAATGTGAAGACCCTCATACTGCTCCATCATCTCTCAGCAGCCTTTTTATCTTTTTGTTTTCTGCTCCCAGTCTCAAAATAGGACTGGTCTAGCTCCTCAACTGCTGCTCTCAATAGTGACATAACTCTACATATGGCTTTTTTTCTACCTCTCAGCTCAAGATTTCCCTTTTTTTTTTTTTCGTCCATGTTTGATCTTCCAATTCTGTATTTCTGGTTTTTGTTTAGACCCCTTTAAATAAACGCAAGTAACTGGTTATGGTTTCTCATGCTTCAGAAGCAGAACAGCAGCACAAAAACAGCACATTTGCCTGTATACATCATTACTATCAGTCATGCTTTAGCATGGAGAGGTGGTATCTTAATGCATTCTATGAGTTTCTGCTCCTCAAGCAGCTATTCAGGCTCCCTCTATGAAGTTCTTTCTTTTAGGGAGATGTCAGGATGTTTTACATGTGTGTTGGGATTAGTTATGGCTCTGTGGATGTCCCAACCTGACAGACACTTTTTCTTGTTCCCTTACAGCAGGGAAGAAGCACCTGTCAGAGGTCAAATGTGGTGGGCTTCCTCCTTGGCCAGGGAGCAGAGCAGGGATTACCCACGTAGAGCCTTCCAGACTGTAACGACAAAGAACTGAATTACTGTTTTGATGGTAAGGTAATTGCTCCCTGCCAGGAGTTCAGTGTCTCATTCCTCTTCCTGGGGCCAACCTCCCCTGTAGTGCTCACATCAGATGCTGATGCCCTGGGCACTGCCTGGTCCCTCTCATCACTTCCCCTGGAATTTGCCAGATCACCCACTTTGTCTGTGTTCATACTGGGAGTCATACCCAGTCACTCTGAAGCCCTTAGGCACAGTTTGACTCCTCAGGTGTGCTGTGGTGACCCTCTTTTCCATCAGCATAACTGTTCTGTGTCTCCACAAATTTAATCAATGTGCTGCTGCTTCACCTTTTCCCCCTCCCTCAGTTTCCACAAAGCACCCTGAAGATCTGCAGGCAGTGAGATCTCCAAGTCAGAATAAGTGGTGGGTGTTCTGAGTCTGAACTCTGTGACACACTTTTAAACAGAACAGCTGGTACTCGGCAAATATGAGGAGGAAAGTTCAGAAGGAAGGTACCTGCAGCTTAGTCAGTCTGTCTGCCAATGTTAGTATGTAAAAGCAAGGCTTAAACTGAAAGATCCAAGAGTTGCTACTTTTTTCCTCCAGGATGTTATCCTTGTTCAAAACAAGACATACAAGTAAATTTAACCCTATTTCACGGGAGTCTGTACTCCAGATAACTCCAGGTATTCTGGAAAAATCCTTCCCTAGGTGTGTGTGAACACAAAGGAGCTTTTGTGTCACTCCTCTACATCACATCATCTTTAAAGCTCTGTTCTTCCCTTACACTCAGTGTTATGACTGAAGTCTTCCCAGCTTCAGCCTGATAATTCATAAGGCTTTTAGGGTTTCCATTTCCTCTTTAGGATCACCTGCCAGTAAGATCAGATCCAGCAAAACCTAGCTAAGCAATAGGGTCAAGCTAGGCTAAACTCAAGTGAGAGTGAGCACCCTTGGAAACTATGGTGCTTCTTAAGCTGCATCTATCTTTAGCAGCCCTTCATCAACACTAAGACAAGTCTAAGAAAAGCGAGGGAGGATTTCAGAGGTGTTCCTGTAGCTCTAACTTTTGATGAGACTGATCCAGTGATTTTTGAAGAGGGATCAACATATGCTGTGAGATGGATGTGACAGGGTCTGCAGAATTTGGGAGATACAGTATGAAGGTAGGTGCTGGGTATAAGGCAGGCTCCGGGTCAGAGGCACATCTGCTTTCCTAGGTGTCCTACAATAGTGAGTTGTGAATGAGTTAGTGGTCAATAAAGTGAAGATTCTCTTATAAATGGTGTTTTTCTTGACCCTGAGAGACACCAAAGGCCTGGTAATGAATATGTGTGTGTGTGCCTGTTGCCAGGTTTGCCACTCCCGAGTACGGACACAAGAAAATTAGCATCCCTGAGTAAGGCTTTTCCTTCAGCCTACCATGACGAACAGAAATGATGGAAACTTTAGTTCACTTGTGGGACCAGAGGGAAGGAGAGGTATAGCAGCTCTCTACTCTTGTGCAGAATGTGGCCCAGGATGGGTCTTCATGTTTAGGACTAGCTTGACTCTCTGAAGAAGTTGATTTGGGCTCAAAAAGAAGAATAATAAGGAAGATGAGGAGCAAGAACAGTGAATGGCTGCTCTGATTCCTTCATTTAGCTCGTACCCTCTGCTGTTCCCAGTCCTCTGCCTGCACAGGTGCAATTGGTTGTGAGAACTGGGTCAGATAATGGCTTTAAGGCTCTGCAAGTCTGTGCTTTGCTGTTCTGGATTAAAGCTTAGCAATAAATAATTCAATTTATTGATTAATTTAGTTAATTAATTAATCTATTTAATTAGTCTTACTATGTATTTCATAAGTATTGCTGGTTTGAAGTGACTTATTTCTTAACCCTATACCTTAATAATAAACCATATCCTTCGTGAGGATATAAAGGATATCCTGCCCCAAAATTTCAGTTTAAGTCTCCATTTTTCATACATATTTTCAGAATCAGAAGGTAGGAATAATTTTGAATTTGTTTAAAAAAATATAATTTTACATAAATAATTTAAAAGTAATCTTATAAGGTACTTTTGAATTTAATTTTGTCTCCCTTTTAAAACATTTGTCTTGAAAGAAAATCATAGCATTCTCTTTAAGTTTGTTTTTTCTTTTTTGTGTGTGGGTGATTGACAGATACAACGTTGGAAGTATCTCAGCAATTTTATTGACTCGGATCCCTGTCAGAGTATGCTACTATATTGAGTGTTTCACTTCAGAACATTAATAACTTGCGCTTTCAAGAATTAAACATCATATTCAGACTTCGTTTCATTCTTTTCTTATTGGTTTCCTTTGAACAAAAGGAACTGTTGTAATGGTCCAAGCTCAGAGTGATAGAGACCAGAGGATATTTTTTTTCCCTTTTGGATTACTTTTTGACAGCCTTTCTATTTTTTTCAGATTGTTCAATATATCATTTTCCTCACATGAGAGAAAGCAGTTATAAAGTTTTACTTGCCAATGGTGCAGAAAATGACACAAATGTTTTGCTTACTGAGCATTCTCAAAGTTCTTCCCAAGCATTAGGCATCCATAAAAACAGGGTATTACTTTTGATTAACACCAAGAGTTATTTTTTTTCCATTAAAATGCATCTACTTCAGGTACAAATAATTTAGAACAGTGTCA
This sequence comes from Melanocharis versteri, assembly GCA_013397845.1. Lineage (NCBI taxonomy): Eukaryota > Metazoa > Chordata > Aves > Passeriformes > Melanocharitidae > Melanocharis > Melanocharis versteri. Next base: position 359,594 of record VZTG01003225.1, on the reverse strand, counting down.
TTAGTAAAATAGATGAGAGATACTATTGATCAGAGAGTCACATGCATTCAGTATTCTGGTGACAATAGGAGCCTAAGCTTGTTGCAGAGTCTTGTTGGCAAGCTCATTTTTAAAAAGTCATTATTACAAATTGCTTCAACTAGTCAGATCATACAAAATCTACTTCTACTGTAATATTCCAGATGCTTGATTACTCTTCTTCAGTGTAGTGAGTTGCCAATTTCTTCCTCCTGAGAATGTGTGACAGATTGCAGTACAATCTGTTGATGGTCTTGATTGTAGCTAAAGTACATCATTGTCACCCATGCTAAAAAGCTGGTACATTTACTGTAAATATATAATTTTGGGAAATGTATGCTAGTATTTTGTATTCCAGCAATTACAAATGGTACATGACAGTATACTTGATCTGGTGAGGAGGAGAATCAGAGGCAGAGGAAAACAAAGCAGATAATTAGAGCAGAAAAATGTAGTGGGTACGCTAATTCTATGAACAATATAGGTTGAATTGTCTTTGGTGTGCGTGCTGGTGTTTGTGTGTTTGGGGAAAAGCATAGAAAAAGAAAGAGGAAACTGTACTACTCTTCATTTTCTGCTCAGAAAAGTTTGTGCTCAACAGCTGTCCCAGCACAAGGTTGTGAATGGTAAAAGTTACAGCCAAGTCAATGACTGGCAATAAATCAGGAAATACGGATTGTTTATTCCCTCTTTTATTCTGTGGAGAAAGATCAGGATAGAAAGGCTTGTTTCTTTTTCTTTTTTTTATTCTGCCAACATCATAATTTCTTTCTGCATCTTGCTCTCTCAACTTCCTTCCCCAGCATAGCCTTTCTTCTTTGAAGTTTGTTAAGGTTGCAGGTCAGGGACGCATTTAAACGTTAGGCACATTCCCTCTCAGCAAATGACCTAGGTACCTAAAACACAGATGACTTGGTCTGATTGTCCCACCCTCTCACAACCACATATGTTGTTATTTCTTCTCCAAGCACTTAGGTCATGAGGCTGGAGACCTAGACCTGTCCCAGCTTTGGGTACTGCCACTACATCACACCCTGGTAGCTCTTATGTATTAGCATAGGTTTCACATCAAAAGGGACTGGCTCTGAAAGCAGCAGTCCCTCTCCCCTGCCTGTCTTTGGCCCCTTCCCCTTGACTGGAAATTGCAGTTACGCAGCTGCAGGGTCAGCTGGCTTCAGCTCATACATCAGAACACTGCACTGCAAAATCATGCCTTATTTTTGTTGGCTCCATCACCTGTGGCTGCACAGCCAAGATCCAAGAAAATTTTTAGGAACATACCCCTGCAGACAGGCAGGTGTTTTGGGAGTGGGACTGCTCACTCCAGGATTGCTAGTTCAGGTAGGCTCCATAGAGCTGCAAAACAAAATTGTGCCCTCAGATTTCTGAAGGGACATAGCAGTACTTCCTTCCTGCACATAGTCCTTCTGTGCTCACGGATACAACATGACCCAAAGTCATGAGATACTGGTATTTGATTTTAATATGTTACAACAGCTAAGAGAGAGAACTTGTATCTTCCACATTTTAAATACGTAAATATGGGTCTCTGTAGACCACACTTATATTTGAGGATGAGTACTGAGGTAAGATAGAAAGGAATAAAGTGGTTTTAAACATTTTAAACCTTTTTTGCCTTTAAACATATTTCCCCCTTGCCTGTTTTAGCTGTTTTCCACTGTTACAGGTGGGTTTTTTGCCTGATTGTTTTTATTTTTTGTTTGTTTGTCTGTTTGTTTGTTTGTTGTCGTTTTAAAAAAAAAATTCCCATTCCATGTAAATTTGAAATATCTGGATTAACAGAATGAAGAGAAAAGCTGAAGTGGTAGTTTTATTGCTAGTCTTCTACTAAGTGTCTTGGAGAGATACAATAATCTGACAAAACTGTCTCTTGAAATTTAGGTGTAAGATCAGGCTTTGACATAAAGAAGGGCACAAGACTGCTTTACTAAAGCACTAAATAGTGTGGGCATGTTTGTAAATGTAACTTGTTTATGGAATTCACTGGAAACAGCATATACTTATTACAGGGTATAATTTGGTCTGAGGAAGGAAATTATGATGTTAATTCACAGCTCCATTAATTACATTGGAAGTGCTATTTTTTAAACATGTCACTTTGAAAACAGCCTTTGTTCTTAATTGTGTTTGATTCCAGTAGAGAAGCTCTGTAATTTCTGTGGTGTATGAGGTAGCTGTGATACACACTGGAACAAAAGACTGACTTAGGAATGGTGGATATAGCTGGAATTACTGAGTTCTCTCTCCAGCTTTGAAAGGAACAATTAAGTCAAATAGGTAGTCCTGCTACCCTGGCAGTTAGTGAAGCCATTCAGTGGGAACAGGACCAACCTTCAGGTAAGCACGTTGCTCAGGTTGTGTTCTCGTATATTTTCTAGTGCTGAATAATATAACCCACTGGGAAGCCAAGCATTTTCATATTGTGAAACAAGTAAAACCAGTAATTGAAAGGTGGCAAAATTGGTAGGTTATTGTACTGGCAAATATTATTTACGTGATATTTTCAGTCTTAGGAAGAGTAGGAATGCTTTTAGTTTTAGAGTGATGGATAGAGTTTCCTGTCTAGCATTCTAGAACAGTACAAAGTTAAATTGGTGATTTAAAATATTGCCTAAATTTCAGCAAATAGCGGTTTATTTCCTCCCAGCAAATATTCAAATACATCAATAAATTCACCAGCTTATAGGCTTTCTCCTCTTTGAACAGGACCTGAACATGAACAAGTCCTATCTGCAGACTGGTACCACAGATACCAGTACCAAGGCAAAGTATTTGCTGCATATGAAAATTGGAAAAAGTATAGATGTATGATTTACTTTTTCTGGTACCAGATGGTACTGAAAGAAGTTCAAAGAGGTTATTATAGGATAATGTGGAGATCAAGAAACAGATTTATGTCTAAAGATAAGTAATATTCAGTAACATAGACTCTTGCTTTAAGGTGACATATTGATGATTGTTTAAATATTATTTAGCTAATATTCTGTGGTGCCGAATGCTCATGCATACAAGTAGATCTGTTGATGTCAAAAGTTTTAGGTTAATGGCCTTTGTATATTTGTTATTTTTATAACAGTTATTTGCTTTGAATTCCTCACAAGATGAGCTAGTGATAGTGTTATTAAAACTGCACAGGAAGAAAAGAGAAAGCTGAGGGACAGTCAAACCATTTTCTGCAGTGTATGCATAAGAGGTTATCTCTAATACTCCAAGAAAATAGTGTAATAACTTTCCCTTGGATTCTTTTCAAAGCTTGGTCTGTTCTGACACCATGCTTAGATCCATCTGGCTTCTATGTATGCATTTCTGCTCAGACTGTGGGGAGTTTGGAGGCCCTGGCTGTTTTTGAGAGGAGCAGCCCCTCCTTTGGCTGCATCTGCTTGTGGGGTTTTCCTGTAAGAGAGCTCACTTAACTCATGAATAGATTTCTATATATAAGATAATCTCATCAAGAAAAAATTTGATGTGATCTGAACTGTTACGGGAAAATTTTAAGGAATTCTCCTAGCTGAATGCTGTTGAGCCAGGCTGACCCATTTCCCGGTTCCTTTTCTTGTAGGTTGCCAGCCTAGGATGGAATGATCTCTGTAGCAATGTGGAATTGAGCCATGGAGATGGCTGCTTAGAACCGGGATGAACCCTAAGAATTATGGCGGCAAAACTCCCACAATGGTGATAAAATGTAATGCTGAATAAAGGGTGTCTGCAGTTACCCTTTATGTGGTCATGTAACATCATTTACAAAATTGGAAAGATTGCTTCTCTTGTGTGAAACATTCATTTTAAACCCCTGCATAGATACATTTTGGCTCTGTTATGATTTTTCATTAATTTCGAGGAAGCAAACAAAATTAATAATGACAGATTTTGTATATGTGCATATTCATGTGTATGAAGAATTTTCTGTAACATGAACCGTATTTTACTGTGTGTTAAGGTATGTCATATTCTCTTATACCAAGACCATTATTTTGTCCTCCAACAAATAGATGTTTCCCTGTAAAGGTTAAGAGATGAGAACCACACTAGTAAGTCATTGAGTAAGATACACCTGCTCTCACTTGTTTAAATTATATTTCCTCTTTACACTGTGGCTCAGCAGTATCAGGAGACTATTGTTCCCCGGGCTAATGCAATCTTTCCACATGGAAAGCTCGTGATCTTTTCTTTTGTACACTCCAGTTGCTGGCACCGGTGTTTCATCTGTTCGGTGCTAAAATGCGCAGAAAGCAAATGCATATAGTTTCAGTGTTGAGGTATCCTTCCTCTAGAATCTTTAACTTGGTTTATTCTCATTAAGCAAAGCTTTTCCTGTCAGCAACATACATGCCCTCATGTCCTTCACCTGAGAGAGAGAAATAAAGAAAGGGGAGGGGTCTATGCAGATTCAAAAGCAAAAATCTTAGAAACCCTGCTGCCTTTCAAACAAAGATCATGGGATTTACTTAGTGCATGTGAGCACATACAGAATGGTTACATCTTTATTATTGCACATTGTTACAAAGATGCATATGCAAACATTCACTCATTTCACTTGCAACGTGACAGCTTTTAATAAGGGTGTTATTTAAAATAAATAAGAAAAGACCTGGTGCTGTTTGATGCTAAAATCTTTTTTCTGCTATTAGCATCAATGAAAGCCCATGCTGCAAACAAGCTGACAGAATTAGCTCAATTTCTTTTTTATTCTGAGCTTTTATGAGGTTTTTATCAATGTTCATTTAAAAATACACATCTGCATAATAGATTGATTTTTTTTTTCAGAAAAGCAACGGCTTGTCTGCTCTTATTAACCTGAACTGATATGATTACAGATCCAACATTTCTGAAAATCAGATTCACATCAATTATTACACTTTAACTTGTAGCATGACACTCTGAAATATGGATTACCTCTTAGATCTCACACAGGTAAACTCAGAGATTATTTTATGACTATTAAAAATAAAAATACTGTCAAAATGTGCATTCTATTAGAACCAGATTTTGTCTTTTTAAATTATTTTTCCCAATAAAACTCTACAAATCTCTCCACATCAGAGATGATTAAAAAAAATTTAAAAATACAGAGGCGATGATCTGTCGCAACACCTTAGCCATGCACATGCACATGCACAAACTATTCAATTAACAGATTACCAATAGAATAGAGAGCTGTAAATCACAATGTTGAAAAATCTGTTACTTGCCACAAGAAATATATCGTATCAGTCAGAACAAAAAGAATGCAAGAAGGTGCCAAAAGTAATGTTCATAATTTACTGCTCATGGGCTAAAAAATTAAATATTGTTGTATCAAATTATAAGCTTTTATATGAATAATTTAATGAAAGAAAACTGGAACTTATAACAACAAAATTTTAATATGATAATAGGTCTGAGTTGTCACACATCTCTTTATTTCAGATTCTTGTTAATGTTAAATATAAATATAAATACTTTCATGTATTGCCACATGTACTATTTAATTATCAATAATTTTTAATTTATCTTCTTTGCGTGTGCACTCTGTATTGGTATTATAGTTACTTGTTTTTAATAAAAATTAATGCAAAATTTGGCATATGTAAAACCCCTAGCATTATACAAAGATAATTACTTATATAAAAAGCTAAGTCTCTCCTTGCTGTGTGAGATTAAAGGGCCTTTAACGGTAGGAACGTTACCAGCCGCTAGTGACCGTCTTCTCCTCAGTAATTAAAGCGGCAAGTAAATGTACCCAAATTTAGCCTTTTTAACCTCTGCCGTTATGCAGACTCTGCGCTGAATGTAGACACTAGTGAAAGATACTGGCAATATGCCAGGGACATTTCTCTCAGTCTTAAATAAATACCATAGAATTGTAATCAACATACTGTGTGAACATCCTGCTGAGCTATATTTATTTTCATAATGAGCATTTTTAAGCATTTGAAATAGAAATCAAAACTATAAATCGCTTTTATAAAGGATCAAAAACAATTGAAATAGTCCGATATTTGCCTTTGAAGGTTTTCTTTTGTAAACAACTATGGTCAAAATGAGCTTTCAAGATAAAGTTATTAATTCTTCCATTCTGCTGAATCTTCATGGGGTTTTGAATCGGTGGTCTAGTGACTAATGGTTCCAATTGCCTGAACAGTTTCACTGTCTCCTTTATACTAGGAGACAGTCTTTGCAGCACCAATCCCCGGGTATTGGCCATGAACTGAGTTTTAGGCTTGTTCTCTGAAGAAAATTCAGACTTATTTATGCCTGGGTGGGGTTCTCATTTACAATTGCTCTGGAGCCCAGTGATGTGCTAGGTTGCAAGGAGGTTCGTGGGATTAAGGCTACTTTATTTTCAAAACGTGTCCTGTTTGTATAATTTTTGAAAGGTTGGTGAATAGGCAGAACAACTTGAAATGAGACTAACTGACCAGCTGGCCTAGAAGATTTATCACTAGGAGGTTCATTAGCATCTCTATTTCAGTATTGCATCCAGTTCCCTCATATTGTTATAGCTACAAAAAAAACCACAGTCCACTTGAGACTTAATTCCTCAAAGAGAGCTCACGGTGTGTGGTGTTTAGTGACCTCAGCAAGCACATAGTCCAGATTTTTAAATGAATGTATAGGTCTCAAGATAATGAAAAACTTCATGCTTTCTAGCAGACATTGGCAATTACCTGTATAAGTGCTTTGGAAAATTCTTTAAAACATGTATCTATGTGTTGCAAAGCACCTAAATACCTCTTCACTTAAGTAAATAACTTATCATACCCATATGAGCTACTATAAACTCCTGGAAATCAAAGGCAAAAGAAGCATTAAGGGCAGCATTTGAACAGGCTGTGAATTAGAGATGCCTCTGCAAATCCAAGGGGTATAGAGCTGAAATACTCGGCAGAAGAGATTAGAATGTGATGGTGTAGTTATATCTGGTATATCTCCCCGCTTTCATCAGCTCATGGCTCGCTGTTCTCCCTGGGGCAGACAGCTTGTCACCTCAATTTAGGAGACAGCAAGGTGTCAGTAAGATTTGGCTCACTGAGACTTGCCCTTGTCGATTCAATTCTTGCTTTGGGGACTCTGTGTTTAAATGCTCATTAAGAAGATTTTACACATTTTTTTTCTCTGCTTCAGATCTATTACAAAATTACAATACTGTGTGGGATTTAGTTCACTAAGTTAGTTATCATTTGTGAAGCTCTCCCTCCCCCCACCCACACTTTTTTTCTACAGCTATTAGGACATGCTATTTTCCTTCATTGGCAGCAGACATTCTAAGGTCCCAAATTAATAGCATTTAAAATGTTTTGTCATCTCATGTATCTCTGTGAGTTTCTTTTAGTCAGCTGGGTGTTGACAGAATTGTTTAGAATTGGTCAAACCCTCGCTTCCCGTTGTCATGTTTATTAGATGATAATAGTGGTAGTTGGTGGTTTTGGACAAAGGCTGCTGAAGTCAGCAGAAAGAATCCAATCCCTCTGAGAAAATGAATATTCAGAAAGTGGTGTCTTACCAAAGATGCGTCATTAATTTGTTAGAAGTGGAGTCAACATGCATTATCTGCTGTATGTAGGCCAAAACTGCTGTTTGAAATTTACCTGAGCCATAAAGGGAAGAAGACCAAGCTAGGAAAGTAAATCATTAAAAGTACTAGAGTGGGAAAATTCCTACCCATCTAAGCTATCTAAATGTTTTTCCCTAAATAAACGCATTTGAAATTTCCAGGAAAAACACTGAGTAGTTATTTCAATCGCAGCAAGCTATGAAAACAATGGTAAAAATTCGTTCCACTTGCAAGTCAGCACCAGTACTTTTCCTTTGTTTTGTGTGACACAGTGCTACAGTTGTTACCTGTAATAGACACTGTGCAGTGTTGGTGAAGGAAGTCTCCCCTCCCAGAAGGGCTGTGATGGAAATGAGTTTGGGCCCTCTGCTGACTGACATGGTTTTATGATCCGGTTATTAATATTTTTAGTGATGTCTCTGCCTGAATTAAGGTGCAAATGAGACCATTTGCCAAAGTCAGTGCTGTGGTTTTTATTTAACAGTAAACGAGAGAGAGAGACAGAGAGAGAAAGAGAGAAATAGAAAAGAGGTAGGGGGAGAGAAAGAGAGTAACAGAGACAGATTATATAGAAAATATCACCACTCTGTGGATCCCAATGACGTCCCATTGGTCCTCTCCATCTGGCCTTCTTAGTGGTGAGGGTCCCTCAAAAAACATAGAGTCTCATGGATTAATAAATTTTCAAACCAGGTGGGAACACCCAGGTACCTCCCCTGGAGTGGGGGCACGTTTGACAGAATCTCTTGCAACAGTCTCTGCATCTGTTGCATCACTGTGCATCACATGCAGTGCTCTGGTGCAGGGTCTCAGGAATGAGTCTGGGGAGTGCTTCGGGGTCTTTGATGGTTTATGACACCCCTTCAGCTGCCCCTCATGTGAATGCTTCATGGATGTGGCCTTTCAGGGGTGGGGGTTTTACAGCTGAGCCAGTTTGTGTAATGGAGGATGGGTGTTCGTTGCCTCTTATCAGAGGTTATGCCACACACCCAAAACTCTCCTCCTTCCCCCTTGGTTGGTAGGGGGAGTCTGTGCAAACCTGGCCTCAGCAGATGAGCCTGTGGGCTATGGCCTCCCCCACCCTGAACCAACCAAAAGGTGATTTTCAGGACAGCTGTTCGGTTTGGCTTGTGGATACATTCTTCTCCCTCAGCCTTGTTTATTCCTCCCTAGACTTGAGATAATTGAACAATGGTATCCCCTGTATCTCAGGCTCCCCTTGCCTTAACTCACAGTCCAAAGGTCTAGTCAGGAGGCACTTTGGGGAGGGGTGACTTTTGGTGGTCACAGCTTCTTTATAAAGTTTTGCCATCATGGGCAAAAGGTCCTTCATAACATTGTTTAAGCAATTAACCATAACATTTCAGCCTCTGACATGCTGACAGCAGCACCAGCCGCATGGCACTGGCTCTGTTGAATCTGGTTCTGTGGAGGAAGTCCATCTCCCTCCTTCTCCTTCTCCCACACCTGCCTATATGACACATGCTTCTTTCCCTACCTCCACGATGTCCCTGGACACAGAGACAACCCTTGATGCAGGAATGTTCCTCTCCAAATCCCTGCAGGTACCGACAGTGCAGTGGTGTGTCACTCCTCTGTGTGCCACATGCCTCTGTCCCTTCAGTTAGGACAGTGGAGAGAGGTAACTCATGGTACTTTTCACCACTGCTGAGACACGACAGATACTCTAAGCCTTATGTGGGCAAAATCTGCCCCCTGCCTTGCCTTTGCCTTGGATGAGGTATCAGTGGGGTTCACACTAGTCCTTTGCAAGTACCTGCACAAGAGCTATTTTCTTGGGGAAAAAAGGGATTGTGTGGGAGATGGAAGAATTTCTCAGGATGAATTTCGCTTGCAGCAACATGTTGGTTCAATCCTGCCTAAGCGAACAATAATAAAGCAGATCAAAAGGAAGCCCAAAGCAATGGAATAACTTATTTCAAAGTCTGAACTTCAGTCCCTGTTTAAATGTAGATTTATTTTTCTAAAGGTAAAGATAACTGACTGTGGAATCTTCTAATAAAAAAGTCACGTATTCTCCATTACCCATAGTTTCAAAATCAGGATGTGAGGTCTTTCTAAAAGACATTCTAACTAAACCATAAATTATGCAAACATTGAATCAATAATCAAATTTGGAAGATTAGTACAAAACCTCTCTGTAGGGCTCTCAAAAACTACAGGTCTGTTATTTATGCAGTGTTGCACAGACACGATTTTGAGGGAGAGAACAAACTTCACTTTGAATAGCACGTCTGGCTGATATCCTCAGTGCTAACCTACATGTCCTGATGGCATCACTTGCATTTTACACCAGTACACCTGAAAGAAATTACTAAAACCACTCTCAGAGGGTAAGTTCTATAAGTTAAACACATAGCCATGTGCACAAAAAAGTTTCTCATAGTAAGGCATCTTTCCTATTCCAAAAGTACCTGTTTATGAAAATATGCTCTGATTTAATTTAGTAAAATAGGGCATTTGTCAAAAATCCAGAAACATGTTTGTCTTTCTAGGTGAAAATAATGTTACCAGCTTTTGAATTATGTACAATTTATATAGCACATTCTTTAGACCTCAGGAATAGAGAGAAGCAGCAGCTTTGTGTATGTTGACATTCCACTATCTAGTTTGCTCAAAATTCCTAATTTCTTCTAAATGTTGATGTTTCAGCTTGCTGAATACTATTTTGTTTTGTAAGTATTTTGTTGGAATTATGAGAACTCTCTGAAGAACAAAAAAATATTCAATGTGAAAAGAGGGGTATAAGTTGGACTTTACGTTCTTACAAAAACAAATTTTGAACTTTGGATCCCTAACCTTGATCTACCTAGCCATGATCTACCCTCAACTTCACTAGAGCTGTAGTATTTATGCCTGTTAAAGATTTGAAACAGTATCTCTTAATGATTATCATTATTTAATGTCAAAGTTATTTCCATTTTGGCAGAATCAAACACCTCAATTCTACTGACTTAATTTGTCTTTCTATATAACTAAACTATCTTTCCTCCCCCGGAATACTCACTGCTTCACTTTTTCAGAAATTTCTTAGGAGTAGCTGTTGGCAGTTGATATTTACACTGTTTTTCTGATGATTTTATGGTCAGTTTAATTGCCATTGAAAACAAGCCATCAGCTATATGCAGGTTGGCCAGTTCTCATCTCTTTTAAAGTATCATTTTTACCGTAGCATTTACAAATCCAGACTATCTATCCCAGAGATGGGTTTAAAATGATTACATGTTTACTAGCTCTTCCATCATTTAAAAGACTAATATTTATTTCATCTATTCTTGTGATGCAGTCCCACATGAATTGGTTTCACTGAGCTAATGTATAATTAGTGTTTCTCTCCTCCCCTATGTTTTCTGCCTTAACCAGATGGGAATTCTTCTCGTATTTTATGTTCCAGAGAAATACAAGATTATCAGTATTTGAACTATTTTATTACTTTACGTATTCTTCAGAAATTCCACTCATTTTAAAATCAGAATTCCAGAATCCCTGTCATTTTTTAAATACTTTAATTCCTAACTTTTCCACGCTCAAAGTATGTTGGTTTGTTTTGTATGTGTAAAATGTAGTAGTCTTTCCTAGGTGTAGGATATCTTCTTGAAGCAGAACACTTTGTTTCAGTAGTTATGTGGTTTTGTGTTTCTAAGACATTCAAGATGTGTTACTAGCTCGTAGCTGGGATTTTGTCTGCCTAAGAGTTCACAAGGAGAAGAAAGCAAACGGCAGATGTATGATCGAGTTGTCTGTGCTAAGGGGATTTTTCAAGAAAAGTAAATACATTGCAAACATGAATTTTTGCCTGGTGAACCTGCATAATTATTTTGTGGACCAAACCACTTACTTAAACACAGATGAATTATAATCTGCTCTGTAGGAACCTGTGGTGCTATTTTATAATTTTTCAAATGAGCTTGGTACCACAAAATACTGGCTTATTTTCAACATTTTGAAAGCTTTTAGCTAAACTGTCCTTGTACTTTCCCTGTGTTCACAGCAGCTCATTTTCCCTTAGGACAGGAGAGTGAGAGCTGGCTGTAATGACTGATCTTATTCCCTCTGTCTTTTACTTCCTCTACCTCAGGTATCTAAACTGCTATCAACAATTAAAGGAAATTTGCAATTCCCTGGATAATGTAAACATTTGTAGTTAGTAATTACAGAGACTTTTCACTCTCCTGGCCCTGAAGAAAATGAGCTTCTGAGAACAAATAAATACTGTTTCTAGTGCCTTATGGTATCCTTCCAAATGCTAATTCCCTTTTAAGCGTTTTTCTGATACTTTCCCACAATGACGATCTACAAAATATCAATAGTGTTAGGTGTCAGTGAAGGGAGGTCTCTCTGGGAAACAAATACTTCTCTCCTAATAAACAAAACGAACATAATTCTCAGACCTGAGGCAGTGTGACTGCCAACAGAGACATGGAGAAGTATTCGCTATTCCTTCCTTGGAATCCTTCAAGGGTCATTTTAAGTCCTTGTACACCTCAGAGTGTCTTGCTCTAGACAAATTACCAGTCAGTGAAAGCAGCTTCAGTGCCTGAAGTAGCAGCCGAGCAAGACAAAGGCACTGCATTGAAGCCAGAGATAGGACCCATCATTCTTGGCATTGTGTCAAAACACAGAGTTCTAATTTATTCAGCGATTAATCCCCACCTCCAGCAGAAATCAAACTGCTGCAGCTGAGCTTGACCACTGGTTATTAGGGCAGACCAGCACACATTTCATATCTGAATACTCACATCCATGCCTTGAGAGCTAAAAGATTTGTCCGAGTTCCCCCTTGTAGGGCTACCATTAGCTTGTCAGCAGGCTTTGGAAAATGAATTCCCAAAGCTCTGCATGGTCTCATGTGCCGCCCTCCGGAGTCCACAGGCAAAACTGCACTTAATACTGAGTCTAGTGGTCCCTTTCCATAGAGGTAAATACGCTGCAGAGAGCAGAGTGGAAACCTTTTAGCAGCTGATGAGAGATAGTGCTTATTGAAGCAATTGCTTTAAAATATTCCCAGATGGGAACATTCTCAGAGCTGCAACATGTACCTGGTAGGACTCAGGGCTGAAGGTGGGAAAACTTCTCTGGCATTAGTAGCCAGGGATTATGTGACCACAAGGTTTCACAGTGTGTGGGGGTGAAAGACAATAATGATGATGGACAAAGGACTTGTGAGAAATCACCAAGCTCTCAACAAAGGTAAAACTGCTATTACTTTTAAATGTATGCAATGTGTTACATTCTTGAGAATCTGAAGAGCTTAAACTGTTGTTCTTTGAGATAGACTCTTCTGATCATCTCAAAATCTGTTATCACAAAAGTCAATATTTTATTTGAAATTTAGATTTATTAAAGGGCTTATTAGAATTAAATATACAATGTTTTTTCAGACTAGTTTCTGTGGTCAGGGTTTTGAGATGGAGTATTCAGACTCACACCAGAGAAATAACCCTCTTATAACAAATTTTTATTTTATAATTTTTTCTTCAAAACTAAACGAAATCAGCAGGTATTTATTTCAGGGAGGGAAAGAAAAAAAAAGCAAATGATGAACAGGTGTGTTATTTAAGGCCTTTGTTGCGGGAAGAGGGGGAACTAGATCAGTATCTTGGAAAATTGGAAGGAGCTGTGGGGAGTGTCAATCTCCATTGCCACAAAGGTAGTTCATTCAGTTGTGACTGAACTTTTCTTCATATTGAGAACAATTCTAATTCCTTATTTTGATCACTACTTCACTGAATTTTTTGATATTTACTTTTAATTCGTTGTTTCAAGGTTTTTAACCTCATTAGTATGAAAAACTAATTACTAGGGTGTTACCCATCATCTCTAAGTACATCCATCCACAGGTTCTGTTCTACATGGAACTTGATTTTTAATTTGCTAGTTGGTCTTAATAAACTTACTACTCTTCTGGTTTAATATAATTAAATTTTTTATCCCACAGCTGCCCATTTATGCAGGTCAAGATCTCTAGACCTATTACACAAATTTCAGTATAACACAAAGACTCCTTAGCTCAGAGCTTGCACTGAGAACACGCTGCATCATTGGTGTATTTTCAGATGTTAACCAGATATCACACTGGGATATCGACAGCTACTTTTTAAATCCAAAGAAAAGGAGAGGAAGAATCTAGTGATGAAGAGATAGAAAATCTTCTGAGAGTGATTGCTCATATTAACTAAAAAATCTTGGTAAAGGTTTAATCTAGGTGACTAGTAGGGCATCACATTGAATTTGGGACATATGTTTTTCAAGAAAGAGGCAAAATATTTGTAAGAACAATGAATTCAGACTTTGTAAGATGTTTTTGAGGGATGTGGTGGGTTGACCCTGGCTGGACATCAGGTTCCCTCCAAGCTGCTCTATCACTCCCCTTAAATGGACAGGGGTCAGAAACATGATAGGTTCACGGGAGGGCAGGGAGACATGTGACTGTAACGGGCAGAACAGACTCAGCTTGGGGAAATAAATTGAATTTCTCATTAATAAAATCAGAGTAGGATAATGAGAAATAAAACCAGATCTTAAAACACCTTCCTGTCTCTGCTCCCTTCTTCCAGGAATCGACCTTGCTTTGGATTTCTCTATCTCATCCCAGTGAGTTGCATAGCAGGACAGGGAACAGGGATTGCAGTCACTTCATCAAACATTGTCTCTGCTGCTCTTTCCTCCTCAATTTCTTCCCCTGAAACCCCTGTGGGGTTCCATCCACAGGAGACAGTCCTTCTTGAACTTTTCCACAGTGGGACCTCCCTACGGGCTGCAGTTCTTTATGGACTGCTGCAGTTCTTTCTGTGGGGTGTAGTCCTTTACTACTGCACCAGTGTGGATCCCCCACGGGGTCACAAATCTGGCCAGCAAACCTGCTCCAGAATGGGTTTCTTTCTCCATGGGTCCAGAGGTCCTGCTAGGATTGGGTTCCAGCACAGGTGTCCCACAGCGGTGGGGAGGCTTCTTGTATTTCCCAGTGCAGCATCATTCGAGTACATCCACCTGCTGACCAGAGCAAGTCCTCTGCAGGTTGCAGGTGCTGCAGGGGCACAGCTGCTCAGCTGTGGTCCTCACCATGGGCTGCAGAGGAATCTCAGCTTAAGCACTGGGGCCATCTCCTCCCCTCTGTCCTTCTGCACTGACCTGGGTGTTTGCAGGGCCGTTCCTCTCCCATGTTCTCACTCCTTTCTCCAGCTGTAGCTGTGCAGCTGTCTCCCACCCCCCCATTATCCAAGAGGCGCTGCCCTCATTGCTGATGTGCTCAGCCTTGGCTGGCAGCAGATCTGTCTTGGAGGCTGATGGCACTGACTCTATTGGGCAGTGGGGTAGCTTCTGGTGTCTTACAGAAGCCAGCCAGCAGCACCACCTCTGCCTCCCCAGCCCCCAAGCCCCCTGATGCCCCCCACTACCAAGACCTCGGCATGCAAGTGCGATATGTGGGGGAAGAGTCAATAATAATATGGGCATGTTTAGCCTGTTCAAAGGAGGGCTATGGAGTAATGTGGTAACAAATTTCTATATCTAAGGGCTGCTGCAAAGAATGGGTTTTCTGTGCTCTGTCACCATGGTGGCAGAAAGAAGGTGAATCTCAAGCAAGAGAGGTTCAGATGGAGTATTAGAATAAATTTGCCAAGGCTCTGAAATACTGGAATGGAGGTGTATGAGTCTTTATCACTAGAAGATTTTAAGAGGCTGGACAAACTGTCAGGTGTGATAGATAATTGATTCTGGCTGAGGTCATAGACACTTTCTAAATGCCTGAAACTTCTTTCAACTCTATGATTAGATGTTTCCTATCACAACTGATGCTGTACTGTTCCTTTCCTCAGGATTTCATACGTGCAAGAGAAATCTACCTTGAGAGCCTGCCATGGGCTGGGCTGGGCTGCCTTTTCTGCTTAGTAGCTGGTACAGTGCTGGGTGTCTTGGATTTAGTATGAGAATAATGTTGAAACACAGTGATGTTTTGGCTGTTGCTAAGAAATGTTTACCCAGAGTCAAGGATTTTTGAGTGTCTCTTGCTCTGCTAGCAGGGAGCTGCACAGAAAGCTGGCACAGAGTGTAGCCAGGACAGGATGTCCCAAACTGGCCAAAGGGATATTCCACACCACAGAGCACCATACCCTGTATATGGGTGTTGGCTGGAAGAGGCTGAATGTTGTTCAAGGATGGGCTGGGTCAGTGAGTGGTGGGCAACTGTGTTGTGTGTTACTTATTTCTCTTGGAGTCTGTTGCTCTCTCTCTCCCTCTCTTTATAATTACAGTCTTGCTAATTGTAATATTATTGGCATATTATTATTAACAACAACATTTTGTTTCAATTATTAAATTGCTCTTATCTTAATCCATAAAGTTTGCCTTTTCTTTCTGATTCTCCTCCCCACAACGGTGGGGGAAGTGAGCAAGTGGCTGCGTAGTACTTAATTGCTTAATTTATTCCAGTGAACCTTTAAAACTAGAACTTACTTTATAGGTGTTAAATGCCCAACAATTAACCTTATTGGCTTTGGTGAAAATAAAACAGGAATATTTCTTACAGAGAAATTAATATTAATAGAATATTAGCTACAGAATCTAAGTCAAATCACAGCACTGTTTGGCCTCCTAATTAATTTAGCTGCCTTACAGTAGGATCATTTTTTTTCCAAGGCTCTTACATTATTCTAATTCTTATGATAAATCCTCAATTACAATTGTAATTATGGGATAATTTACATTTCACTTAAGAAAATCATTTAAGTGCGATCAATGTAAGTATAGGCAATTCAGAAGTTCAAGTAATTATTTTAAATGCCAGTGTGTTAAATAAGCATCTGTCTCGATTTGGACAGTATGTCAATTAAAACTTATTCCAAGTATTACTTTGTAAAAGTTACAGCATTGGTTTTAATTCTGTCAGATGTGGTAAGTAAAGAGAGTAAGTTCACTTCTGCTTTAAGCTTTCAGAAACCCGAATGGCTCAGGAGTGGGGATACATGAATGTCTGCTCCTCGGGCTGAAAATGAAGATATCATTCCATGCCATGACTGAGGGAAGGGGTGGCAGTGGAAATGAAATCTGTTATCACAAGGTGATTTATTTCTCAGCGGAGCAGGAGACCTTCCTGGCCCACAGAACTGCCATTTAATTTGCACCTGACTGAGCCAGCAAGGATGAAGCCAGCCAAAAATCACTAAAATATGTTTGCATAAGAAAAAAGAACTAAAAAGTGCTTCCAATTCTTTAGTGAAATGTTAAAACTACTGGTAATAAGCACTGTTTGTCTATTGCCATGGTAAAACAATGACATTCCCACCTCTGTGCTGTCATTTTCCATTATGGCGACTGTAATGTCACAAACACCCTTTTATTTTGCAGGCAAAATAGAAAAAGGAAAAGGAGTGAAACATACAGCACTACTGTTCACATGCTTCTATGCTAAAGGGATGTGCAAAAATATGCATTGCATCTTCATTTTGGCTTTGTCAATAAACTGTAAAGCTGTTCTCTATAATTAGAAAAATTTAAATAGGCAAAAAAAAATATTGAAGAACAAGATATCTTGCTCACTCCATCAAAAAAAGAAAAAAAGAGGGAAATTAAGAAAACACTCAGCTTCCTCTTGGATCTTGTGGCCTGTTTGAAGTACTGGAGTACAGGTTTCCTTGGAAATTCTCAGAAGTGCTGATGGTAGAGGGGGAAAAGTCTTATGAGATCACCTAAAGCATTACCTCACCAGCACAGAAAAGGTTTTGTGTTGTCAGGATTTTTTCCCAGAGAAAGTTATGTCCATAGTTAGCTTTCTTCCTTCCTCATATTATACCTGAAGTTAATCTCTGAACAGGTATCTATTTCCTTGAAGTTGCTGTAGAGGACACCTTCTCTCCAAAGCTAAGGTGTACTCCAGACACATCTGATGAAGATGATTTTCTAATTTCAGTTACTATTTTTGAACAAAACTTCCTCTTTAGAACAGGTAGATTTTGGGGAAGAATTTTTCTTTTTTATAGAGAAACTACATATAAAGAAATTTTATAACTAATCATTGCTTTAGCTTTTGTTTATAACAGTTGAATTCAGTTATGTAAATTAATACAAGTTCACTAAACTCAGTCAATCATTTTGTATCTGCAGCACTGGAATATGCTGGAAACTGCCTGTTTACTAAAAACATTCAATCACTTTTTTTTTCCACTGGGCTTCCTGCAGCTTTCAAGTTTCTAGCCTAACAAAAAATGTATGGATGATAACTAAGGAGGTGATGTTTCTTCTGTTCTCATCCTCAGCGAATATTTCCTTCCCAAATGTTTTTGTTTCCTGTATGTATAATGCAGATAATGGTAATCCTTTGTAAAGAGCTTTGAAATCTGTATTTGAAACATGCTGTTTGTAGCAATAGCCTGCAGGCTCTTACTACTTTCAAACGAACTGCCACCCTGACAGAGTAGAGGAGGTGGTGTTAATCCTCAAGACTGTAGAAAAAGGCTTCATTCAGCCTTGGCTCCCCCACTCACCAGCCTTTCAGGCATGTGCAAAGATCATCTCTTTTACTTTGAGAAGGCACAGGCTGAGATACTGAGCAGTGAGAGAGCCAATCTGGTTCTCAGTTTAGTGGTGCTAACAATAAATATTGTGATTGTTTTAAAAATAATTGTACTGACCTTTAAGCAGGCTGCCAGAATCTGGGCTGGGCTTTTTCAATGAATGTATTCAATAAAGGACATTACAAAATGGTTTCATTTCCTCTCTACCCACAACCTAAATGTAAACTGATTATACATTAAAGACAAAATAATGTCATTTATCATCAATGCAATCATACAATTACATTGTGCACTTGAAATAAATTTGCCCACTTTTACTGTAATTTTACTGTAATTGCCAAGAATATTCTGGCTCTTGTCTCTAAAATTCATTGTCTTTTCTTCTCTTGCTAATGTTTCTGAGGGAGGAACGCAGGGGGTCCTTAAGTCTAAGCAAGATATTGATGTTATTCCATAAGCCTCTGAATAAGCAGCAGTGATTCTTTTCTTCATGAGTGTTTACAATTTTATTTGATTTTTTTTTTTTTAGTAGGAAAATAATTTCATCTGTCTCTAAGTTGAACACATCTGAGATTCCAGACTCTTTATGGTCCATTTGGATATCAGAAAAGCTTGAGGTAGAATTAAACATTCACTTGGGTGCCTTTTCTTCTGCCTCTGTTACTCCCTGAGGACCACCTGCTATACGGGCTGCCTGTGAGTTGCCATTTCAGAGGGTTGTAATGGATTGAAACAGAATCACTCAGCCTTCCATAGGCTTTCTCTTTTTTTTGCTGGTGGGATATTAGGGAGAGATTGCTGGAGAAACTGCTGTTTGGGTCTTTCTGCTTTTGATATTCCTTCCCTGCAAAGTAGAATTGTGCAGCGGTACTGCAGAAAGAGGAGGATGGTGCGCAGTAGACCTAATGTGAATTCAAAAGCATGCATGAAAGCTTGAAATAGATCCTTCTTCTCCCCTGCCCAGCCATCTCTGTTTTAATTGTGTTCCTTAAATGACTGGAGAACTGGTTACAAATGGAGAGGACTCTCCCACATGCACAGTGGCAGGCGGCACACAAGGGAGATGGTGCTGCCTCTCAGCTTTTCTAGGTTCTCCCTGGATGCCAGTAGTCCAGGAAAACCTCATGTAATGGCTGAAAGGTGGTAGGGGTGGAATGGTATGAAATTCTAGAAAGCAGGGCTTGATTCTTATCCTGCAGTTTTTGAAAAGGCTTAAAAAACCTCCTGTGGCCTAGCCAAAAAGTAAACTAGCAGTGTACTTTGTTTCTGAGGTCTGGACTCATGCTTTGTGGCAGTTCAACACTTTTGATTATGCAATATAATTATTGGTCATAAAACCTGGTGGAAAACAGAAGAGGACTGCTTTACTATAAATAGCCGTGTCACTTTCCATGTGCTGAGATGTATTGATACAATGCAGCCTAGGCTATTTTGTTCTCATTTATTCTCATCTCGAGTGAGTCCTGTGAGTGCTATTCACTTTGTAATTGGTTGGGGTTTTTTTCCCTCTTTCTTGTTTCTACTTCTGGCCTGCAGGTTTAGGAAAAGAAGTGCTCCTTATATTGAATTTCATACCACAGCACTTTTCACTAGTGATTAATTGAGACCAGTTATTCGATTTGTGGTTCATATAGGATGTAAGAAAATTATGCGTACAATGGTCGTGTTTAGATAAAAACCTCAAGTTCAAAAACACACTCATATACAAAGTGGAGCAGAACTTAAAAAAAATTTCTCCTGAAATTTGCAGGGAGAGAAACTGGGTATATGCTATTTTATACTGAACCTACCTTGAAACATCATTTTCCTTTACTGAGAAGCAGGGCAGATAGGGTGAAAAGTTAATGTTGCTTGGTTTTAATACAAAACCTTTTTTTTTGCTTTAAGACCCATTTCTGAATATAAACATAGGGAATTACAACATCACTCATATTTCTATACCAAACTATCAGGCAACATTTATCAGAACAGAATGACAGATTTTGGGACTGAGAAGTTTTCCTTCTGCCCCCAATGCTGTATTTGTTTTCCATGAAATTGCATGGAAAGAAAAATTCTTGTAGAAAAATGTTCACAGTTTTAATTTTCAACATAGTATACTCAGTGGTGGTGGAGACTTTGGGCTCCAATGTAATCCTGACCTTTTCTCTGAAACCTGTAAAACTTGTAGAGGTTTGAGAGGCAAAATTTGTGTAAGGGTGCTGTACATTTAAAGTAAAGGGACCAAATAGATAAGGTTCCCATACTTTTATTTTAATGTAAAGGACCACAAAGATGATCAGAAGGCTGGAGCCTCTGATCTTTTTGTTCTATGGAGACAGGCTGAGAGAGCTGGGGTGTTCAGTCTGGAGAAGAGAAGGCTCCAGGGAGACTTCATTGCCACCTTTTAGAATGTAAAGGGGGCTTATTAAAGAGAGAGAGCAACATTTTACATGGGCAGGGAAATGTGTTTGAACTAAAAGATGGTAAATTCAGGTTAGATACTAGGTAGAAATTCTTTACTGTGAGGGTGGTGAGGCACAGGTTGCCCTGTGGATGCCCCATCCCCGGAATTGCTCAAGGTTTGAGCAACCAGGTCTAGTGGAAGGTGTCTGTGCCCATGGTGGAGGGGTTGGAACTAGGTAATCTTTAAGGTCCCTTCCAACCCAAGCCATTCGATTTTATGAAAAAAATTAAAAGCATGGCTTTTCACCTAGCCCAAATTTATTTGTCATTCTGATCTCATGCGCCCTTTTGTTAAATCAACCAGCCGTCTATTGAGTCAGACATCCTTGGTGTTCTAAATTGTGCCCCATGGAGACCTTACTCAGTTTCACTTACACTCTCAGTGGACAGTCAACAGTATTTATTGCAAAGTCTGAACAGCAGGATGATCATTTACAGTTTGGGAGATTCTGATGTAACGCTTCTACATCTTGAGATAAAAAATACCAGCAACATATCTACACAGAAAAAAAAGATCACTCTCGGACCTCACAATTTTGTAACAGAATAAATTACATAGGACTGGTTACAAAGAAATTGAAAAAATGCATAAACTAGCTGTGATTTTAATGGGCTTCACCCCAGACTTAGTGTTTCAAATTTGGACTAAGTTTCTCTACATAGATATGTGCCCACATACACAAAACATTCTTGCCACATTTGCAAACATTCTTATTTTTTAGTGTTTCCTACAGAACTTATTATGCTTTTCAAAAGCAGAATGAAACATGGAAAAACATTTGCAGAACTGAGGAAATCACTCCCAATTCTCAGACAAATTAATTGATGTAACATGACAGTAGACAGTAGAGATGTTCTTTCCTATTAAGTAAAAATACAACTTATGTCAACTAAATAATTGACCAGGTGCCTCTAACAAACAGGTATATATCAGGGGAAATGTCATGTCAAGAACATTCAGTTTGAATTAGTAAAACCTTAGAAACAACTGAGGTAACAAAAAATGCAATGATATTGAAATGAAATTATTACAACTCTAGAAAACATCTTTAATTGCTCAGATTCAATTTTACATTACCCAGGATAAGAACAGAAGAGCATATACTAATATTTATGAAGAGCTATGAGCACTAAACTGCTCATCCTAAAATAAAGCGCATTCAGATGTAAGATTTTGCATTAATCAACTACAAGGAGAGGATACGACTGGGGCTTTCAGATCACAGCTCAGATTCTCTTCTAAAATGCAGTTCCTCTCTTATTCCCTCAGCACATAAGGTAGCCATTTTTGAAAGAGAGATTTGTTCTACTGCTAAATTTTATTTTAAATATTATAGGCAAACCCTTTATATGAAATTTTTAATAATACCTTAAGGAATCATTCCTTTGTTTTCTGCTAGTCCTTCTGATTCAGATTCCTATTTACTTGCCTGAATAACTCACGTTAATTTTCCAGGAATACAAATATTCAACAAAAGAAAGATAAAGTGACTTATATTTTCCTCTAAAAAGGGTCATAATTTTAAAAATAATTGCCAGAGAGTCAATTTTTTTGAACATGAGGCTATCCCAAGCCTGTTTAGAAATGTGGATTTTAAAATTTTAGACTTTACATCTGCAGTCACATTAGATTATTGATCCTCTATCAGGTGGGATGCTTTGGCTGCCACTTCAAGTATTAAGCACCACTCTGAGTTGGAAGCAAGCTAGGAAATGACATTTCAGGAATAGCCTGAGCTTTTCTCCTCCTCTCTTATCTGAAACAAAACAACAACAACAACAACAACAACAACAACAAAAACCAACCGAAAAAAAAACCCACAATGAAAGAAACAAACAAACAGCACTGTTTTGGAAAGTTCCTGCAGTTCTTACTCTGCTGAGACAGGTCTGGATAGAGTATGGCACAGCCAAGTACTTCGTGGTTGGCTCTGACTTACTGAGTTATGGCAAAGGGCAATTCATGTTCCTTCTTATTGCAGCAGCACATTTCTGTTACACATCATTCTGTCTTTAGCTTAACATCTGATGACAACTGGCAACAAGGCAATTAGGAAGAAGCTACTGCTGGCTTGAATTATAGATACTCTATCAAATGCAAAAAATGTTATATTCCCCATTGAACTGTCCTGCTGCTGCATTGTGCACTCAAAGCCAGGAAATGTCCAAGTTAAGTGGCCTTTACCCTGCCCTCTGGTGTATATGCATTACAACAGTCTTTAATTACATGATTTCAACAATTTCTCGTACAATAGAATGCCAAAACATCCCATAGTTTTGAATTTTAGCTACAAAACCAAAGCTTACTGCAGTACTCATCTTTTTCCTTCTTCTGTAGAAATTAAATGATCATGACATTTCTAATGCTCTAAATACTGCTAAAAAAATCTTCAGTAGAAAAATATGATTAAAGCAAATATTTGTAGCAAATACCACATATATATGTGAAATAAACATCTAGTCAGAGTAAATTCTCCTTTTTTAATTTATATTTTAAACAGATTTTATTTAATTTTTAACAAACATGGTTAGGAACGGGAAAAAAGACTTTATTTTCTTGAAGTGTCTCTCTAAAAAACTGTTGTAATAAAAGCTGGATTTTTTTAGCTTTATTACCATTATGTTATTACTGTAATTACTGCATTTCCTAATCTCTAATTTTTTTTTTTTACATTTTGTATTCAGAACATGTATTAAACAAGGGGAGTGAGGTGGAGGAATAAAGCACAAAGACATAGGTCCATAAGTGTCCTTAGTACTCACCCTGCCTTCTGCACTGCTGTTGCTGACACAGCTGGAGCTCGGGAACACCTGTACAAGCTGCCTTCAAGAACCAGACGTGGTGGGCACTGCTGGTGGGGAAAGCAGCCTGGGTTGTGCAGGTCATCAGAGAAGAATCCTCTCTCAGGTGCCAGTCCACCCCGAAGCCACCGCCACCGGGCCCATGTGAGCGAGCCCTGCTTTGCTCTCTGATAGCTCATGCACTCCAGGCTGCTGGAGAGCCACTGGGAGTGCCCACCTTGTCCGGTGGCTTGACCACTGAGCATAGATAAATCCATTTTACCTTAGGCAAGCTATTCAAAGCTCAGCAAAATCCTAAACTTTCATCTCCATTTGCAGTCAGTTGGTGTCACTGCAGGCGTCAGGAGTGCAAGGTCAGTTAGTACCACTGCTGCCTCTCTTAGAAATCTCTTTCAGAACAAAATAAATCTCTCTCTGGAGATGCACACCTTTTTTGCACTGTTGAGAAGGAACCTTGATATCTGCTACAGATTGGATACTTTGCAGCATCTGAAGTTAAAGAAGATCGGTCTGGTTCAAAGAGTCTTTCCCAAAGTTATGTTGTGAACCTACGGATAATCAGGATGCAAGACCAGGGATATCTAATCCAGACGGTTAACCTTAGCAATGGGACACTCTTCTTGCATGTGCTGCAAAGCTGAAGCACTGAGCATTAAACACTGAAAAAACAGCCTCATCCTTTGTGGCCTACTAAAAATCCCTGGAACGGGAGTTGAAGGGTTCAATTCTTGTGCCCTTTACAACTAAATAAAATATGATTTAGTAACGTCCAACTGCATTACTTATAATGCTAGCCAGCATGCTTGACTGAAAGTTATAGTGCATTGGCCAAGCGTGTGGGATTATTGAGAAGATGGGACCGAATGAATCTTGCCCATAGAGATGTTCAACAGCTACTAAACTTGCATGTAGTCATTAAATTATGAGATACCATTTTAGGGATTATGGTGGACTTTCAAAGTTGAATTTCATATTTGCTGTCCTTTAACTGACTGATAATTTGTTATAGCTAGTGGATACTAAAATAAAAGGCTTGGAGAGTAGAAAACATAGGTGGAGCTTGAAAAAGAGTATGAAGTTCTTCATAAAGTTGCAGCAGAATTCTTCATTCCAAAAGTCTTCTTTACAATATTTACGTGATTAAATGTCTTAATGGGGAGAACAAACTTGCTAAAGAAACTTGTATCGCAGAAGTGGATCAGAGATGACTGGGAGTCAAAGAGAAAAAGTTTTAAATCTATTGTGCTGTAGTAGTTTTATGCAATTTTTGATTTGCTGCCACAAAATATCTTACTTGACCGCTGGAGTATTCTGCTCTGTTGAGGCAAAATTTCTTGTGCTTGTGATTAAGATTTCCTTCTCTGGTGAAAATGAATTAAAATATACTTCGTGTGCTTACAGCCCTTGAGAATTCTGTTTATTTTTGCTTTTGCCATCTGTGTTAATCACAACAGGAAAGTCTAGCTTCTAGTCTTAACACACAATGGTTTTGAATAATGATGAAGTGAAATACAAAAAAATGAAAGGAAAACTAATTTCACCTCTGGAAACAAAATGACATTCTAAAAGGCAAGCTATTATTCTCATCTACTTGTTCTAATTCCAGCATGCTACTGCTAAATTCATTTCCACCTAAGAAACCTTGGTCAAGGGTCACAATTCTAAATATAGACAAAACTCCACCTACTGCTTTTCCTAGAGAGTGCTGAAAATCTCCTCCAGGCTCGATTTTGTGTTTACATCTCTTCCTGATTCTCTGGCCACATAGATATTAATGATGTGTACAATTCAAAGGAATCTAGCTCAGCTACATATTTATCCCTTTAAAATGTTGTCTTGGTGGAATTTTTAGGCTCTGTTGAGATTTGAATTGCAGAGCCAATGCTAAACCAAAAAAATCAGTTTATTCTGAAAAAAAGACATTTGCATCATTTTCATCATTGAGAACTGAAAGAAAGTAGAAAAAAACTTCTGCCTTTCTTCTAATGCCACAGGTTCTCATCTGTATATGACAACACAAACCCAATATGCCACAAACATGTTGAAATGTTGTGGCCTTTACAGTTTTCGCAGCCTGAGGTAACAAAATGAGTTATTTAATCTCTTTTCTGGATCAGACTCATTAGGAAGGACTGCAACATCTTCCTCATTCACAAATGGCAAGCAGAGACGTGAAGTCTTGTTTCTCAAGAGCTCTTATTTGTGTGGCATATTGTTTTCTCAGAATAATTTCTGCCTTGATTATTTGTGCAATGTCAAGCTCTCTTCCTTCTGAACACTTACATTATTACCTTTACTTTCATTGGCTCATGTATACTGGATGAAGCCACCTTTGAAGACTACACAGCTTCTGAATATAAGAAGTCAAACTGCTTGATACAGTTTTTTGGTGACATACTTGATTTCTTTATTGAGAGGCTCAATAACAGTTTCCTTGAAACTAATTAAGATGTATCTTAATGGCAGGCTTTGCTCTTCAGCTTAGGATGATTAAATATAGTCATCCAATGTTCAGATCTTCAAATTATACAAAATTGTACCTTTCTCTCTGAAAAAGAATGATGTGAATCTTAGACTTTGGTTATTGCAAAATAACCAAAGATAAAGGTTGGTATTGAACAAGATATCAGATAAAGTATCTTAAGAAACAAAACATCACCTGTCTTTTAGAATGTGAGTTAATAACACAGATCAAATCCCTAGTAGTGATAGGTCTTGACATGCCTTTCCTGTCAATTCATTATCTCAGAAAAACTGGCAACATACACACATCTAAACTGAAACTATTAAGCAGAATACCACTCAACTCTTTGGATAAGTGGAACACACACATGCACATGTGCATGCATCTGTCCATTAAACTTAACACACACTGTGAAAATGCCACAGGAAAATCAGTTTTGCTTCCCAAATTTGTGATGAGTATTAGCCAGATTTGTAGAGTTTTTTTATTGGAGTAGATCATGGAGTAAATTATTACTCAGTGTGAGTAAGGATACCAGAAGGAGCCCCTAACTAATTATGTAGATGTATTATGATTAATAAATAATAACTGCAATTATTGAGGAATGGCTTAACCAATAAGGTCTTCAATAAATGTTTAATAGTTAAAATACATGATAAACAAAACCAGATGGCAATATAGCATATTGCCAAGTCCCACTTGTGCAGCACAGGGTATACCACCTTATTAGTTTCGAAAGCCCAAATGAAATATGTCTTGAATGTAAAGAAAGAGTAATTGGAATGTATTTTCATTCTTTGCGACTTTGTGTGACTATGTAGTGTCCACATGCCTCTAGAGCAGAAGTGGCGCTTTTTTGTGTCATTGATTGGTTTATTGAAACTGTTCATATGCTTTAGATAAGTTACTTTCCTTATTTCTTTCGTATGCTAGATTCCGAATAAAACTCAATAGCAGAATAGGAATAAATACGGCGTAGGCTTGTACTAAACCTTTTAATAGCACATATCTTTTAGGTGAAGTCCATAGCTATCCTACTCTTCACTGCTTATGCACAAAATAGAAAGACCTATTTTATTTTCATTGGACCTGTGATTAATCTGGCCTCGTGCATCTGATCTTCATCTGGATTCCGTGTTTTCAATGCACCACACTGAATGAGATTTGGGACATTTTCGAATGAGATACAAACAGCCAATATTTGGATCAACTTCTCGAGTCTCTAGTTAGTAGTACTTAAAGTTGTGATCCATAAATGACTGTAGTTAGCAGGTGACTTTCTATCGACCAAAGGGCTTTGAGGTTACCTTTCTCCCTAGAGTGTCCTGCGATCATGACATGGCTGATCACTGGCAGCTCGGTAGCAGGGTTCTCAGTGTTCTCTCCAAGTTAACTTAATTAACTCCTTCTCCAGGTCTTACTGACATTATTTTCCCTTTGTTGTGCTTGTTAGGTTCTGCCTACCATTTCTGCCAGTTATAAGGTCGGCACTTAATCTGTCAGAGTAATGTTTGACCTTTATGATAAAGGAATAAGAGGGGATTCGATTTTATTCTGAGTATTACCTGTCTTTTCCATGTAACATATCAAAATAGACTCAGACTTTACCTTCTGAGGCAGCAAATGATTAGAATATATATGATTTAAATAATATATATGCATTGATACAATGTCAATAGCCCAGTTACTAGGGTCCTAGGCCCAGATTTCAGTTTAACTCCTGATTCATGTAAGCTAGATTTTGCCTTTGCTTTTAAGAAAACAGAAAAGGGGTACCCTTAACATGAATTTACTCTTAGCCAAGAACTGAATAAAACCAAGGCAGTCTGTAATTATTATGTTTTAAAAACTTTGTGGTACAGGCTGGCCTTGCTTCCCGCTAGTCAGGTCACCAAATAATAGAGCTTTTGATGTTTATAATTGAAAAATTTATCTTTCCAGCAAAAAAGAGGAATGAAGTAACTCAGCTCTGCTGTTAACCTCAGCAAAAGCAAGGAACTTGATGTAACTCCAGCCAAAGCACTTAAGGATCTTCTGAAGGAAGTATCTGCTCTCGCTTCAACCGCTCAGCCTTCCTATACTGGGAGGCTTTTAAACCAGGGATAAAGGAATAACATCCTCCCTTTCTCCTTGTTTCCCAGCCAATTCTCTTGCTTGCACCCCTCTAGCTGTTACATCCAGCTACACTTTGGTGTCTCTTGCAGGGCTCATATCCCTCATCTCAAGAGAAAGCCAGAGCTTTTCTTAACAACAGCAACTCCTGACTCCCTTTCATCCTTTGTTCTCTCATTTTACCTTTCTTGCATTGGTAGTCTTGGATAAAATCCCGTCCTTCTGTGTAGGTGAAGATCCTATTCTCTTCACCTAATCCTGTATTAGCAAATTTAGACAGGCCGGGGCCAAAAAATTATCATTTAACTCGTGGCAGTGTTCAATTCTTCTCTGTTGTGTTTTTGTTTCGGGCTAACTGGCATCTTTCTAAACAGCTCTGAGGTTTGGCTTGGGAGCAAGTACAGGCAGAGGACCATTTATAAAAATCGGCTTTTGTGGGACCTCTTTTTAAAAATATAAGCAAAAACTGTTTTGGTCTACAAGTTTGCACTGCCGGAGAATGGTTGCAAATACATTCAGCTTCCTGACATGGATTGACATGGTGAGGACATAAACATGGTTCTGCTTTTGTAAATAAAGATAGAAGTACTTCCACACATAACAATTCCAGGAGATTAACAGAAAATACTATAAGGATGATGAAGCATTTATTTATGAAGCTGCCCTTAGTGACATAAATATCCCAATTAGAGGCCACAAATTATATTTATATAATTGTATGGATTAGTATTGCTATGCAGAGCATAGCATTGTAATAGAACAAAAAAAGGAACATATTCAGTGACAATAAAAAAGACTATAAAAATAAGCCTGATAGAAAATAGCTATTTGTATGGCATAAAATTAGCCCATGGAACTAATTATCAGAAGTTTAAATATGACATTTTGCTCAGTACAATTCAAACATGATTAGGATTTATATGAATAAATAACTAACTGTAACTAGGCTACCTTGGTTAAAATGTGGCTTTAAATCATCACAGAGTTAATAAGTAAGTTTATAAATTGTCCCTAAGTGCTTCTTAAATCTTCTGAATGCTTACAGCTGATATGGGCATGAAGTGCCTTAGAAAGAGGTGTGAACACCCAAACTACAAAAACCCCAAACAAACAGCAGAATATTGTTTTGGATCTCTTAATCTTAGTTCTTAACAGTAGCAAAAGGATGTAACCATTTCTGTACTGTCTTGTGGAAAACTGTGGAAGGCATGAAAATGCCTAATTATGTTTACCTTTGAGTTGCAGACAGAGTGGGTGAGAGGTGAAGAAGAATGAAATGGGAAAAGGGTGATGTCCAAATGCAAATCCTCAGAGACTTGAGTTGCTTTGAAAATAATTTACTGAATCACTAAATGCAGGGATTAAGTACTGAATACTAATGATAAGTACTTATACTAAAATTAATGCTAATTTAAACAGAAAACTATTTGCATTTCCTTCCTAGCTAGAATTGAGTATATTTTTGTTCAATATTTTCTATGTATTTTGCAGAAAATTTTTTATGATCTGAAGGAAAGATTTTCAAAGCAGAACTTTTTAGTATGATTAGTGATACTCTATTCTTTTTGCCAGCTTCCTAACCAGATGTAAAAAAATTAAAAATCTGAATCACCTGAGACTGGAAGGGAATTTCTTTTCAGCAACTACAAGTTTGGCTAAACGTTTGACTAATAGAATTAAAGAGAGAGTACAGAACACATGAAAATGGAAGAAAATATATCTTCTCTTTTTTCTTAACTAATTTTTAATGTAATTTTCCAACTAGCTGAATTATCTTTCCTTTCTTTAAATCTAATTTTTCTCCTTCTTGTTTTTTTTATTTTTCCTCCTTTTATTTTGTCTGCCACAATCCACTTTTATGCTCACTGGTCCTCCCATACCTACCCCTTTCTCATCCTACTCCCAGTCCAAATTTCTCTCTCTTTCTCTCTTTTTTTCTAACTTCCCCACGTAGAAAAAAAACCTTTTCTATGACTCCAAAATTTTCTTGCCTGTGGAGGTGGCAGTGGTGTATCGCAAGCAGGACTGACCTTAGCAACTGACGTTTCTTGTGAGTAATTCCAGACAGACTAATTGGACACAGTGAGATCCTTATGGGTTAAGGGAGAAGGTAGTATCTCAGTCCACTACACTAAGAGGATTTCGACTTGCAGAACAGATGGCAGGTACAAGCGGCCTCTCACTTCCATTTATGAGGCCCTGTGTGGAAACGTGGAAATTTTTCTTGTGCTGCTTAGAGAAGCATTAAAATCTTGAATGAAGTGTCAGAGTAATAGAATGCTGCCCAATACATGTATTATTTCTTTTCTGTAAAACATTTATCATTCTAATTCTTAAGAGATGATGAAACTACAGTGCAAATAGACAGAATCAAACAGCAAATGCTAATCTTACAATTAAAATGGATTATAAATGTATTCAGATAAGTGGTCTAGAAAGGTAATTCATGCTATAACAGCTGAATTTAAACTGTCAATATTTGTCTGAGATTTTTACAAGCTATGCTGCATTTTACAAATTATGCTTACCGATTTATACATTTGGAACCGTACCTGCACCACATAATTGTAGAAACAGCAGCAAGAAACTAAACACGCAGGTAGATGTATTCATTCCTGTTGCCAATGTATTTGTATTACATTGTGACTTTATGGAAGACATTCTGTTTTCTGAGAGCAGTTTGTTGTCACTATACGACCTAAGGTGAAATCAATTAGTCCTACTGTCCCCATTACAGAGTTTTATAATGTTTGCTATAGGATAATCCTTTCTGGTAGGAGTTGAGAACTCTATAAGAATGCAAAGAGCTGTCAAAACCATTTGTATACAATTTCAGAACATTTAGAATGGGAAAAAAATGCCAAAAAATAATTTAATTAAATACAGGATTCCATATTGCAGCATTAAAACATTTTAAAATAAAATTTATATATTTTTGTCAAATTTCTCCCTATTTAGAATAAGAATGAAATGTGACTTCTCAAAACTTGATCTTTATGAAATTAAAAAAACCCCAAGAAGTAGATGTTTATTTCATAAGAAGCTATCCTACCACTGTATCGTATCAGCGGTCTATGTTAACAACAAACCTTTCATGAGTTTTGCATCAAGTGTCCTAGGTGTGCAAAATACTGTATAAAAAAATATCATAAACACAGTCTCTGCCTGAAATAGTTTATCTTCTAGTCATGGCACAACATGCCTAAAACTGGGAAAGATGATACAGAATGTAATTCTAAACCAGAATATTATGAGTACCTTTTTCCTCAATCTTTTTTTTAAAACCTGTAG
This sequence comes from Melanocharis versteri, assembly GCA_013397845.1. Classification (NCBI taxonomy): domain Eukaryota; kingdom Metazoa; phylum Chordata; class Aves; order Passeriformes; family Melanocharitidae; genus Melanocharis; species Melanocharis versteri. The sequence continues at coordinate 328,375 of VZTG01003225.1, read as the reverse complement.
TATAAATGAGGGGATTTCTGGAGAGGTCTGAGGAACAGATTTTGAGAATTCCAGATGTGGGAGCAGAGCGGATGGTGGGCAGAGCCAAAGGCAGTTTGGTAGGAGTTGTACTGTCGAGGTGCTGCCCTCCTTTCCTGCAGGCTGCAGTGTATTCCTTAACACACTCCCCTGAAACTGAAGTCACCCCTTTTCTGCACACTTGACTTTTCAGCTGCATCTTGATGGATGTCAAAGTAAGAGACGCTTGAAGTAAAATCTAATATCGCACACACCCACACCCACACTACATGCACACCACTTCTAAAAAGCAATATAGAGGCACAAATGTGTCTGCCATGGAGCCATCTAAAACAGTCTCTGTGTTTCAGTGTCTTTTATCTTCCACAGTGCTTTCACATTAGTCCTGTTTTCAAGGTCACTGTGACATTTTTACAGCTGTCACTCAAAGAAATTACACAGAAACTAGCTGTGGTTACAACAGCTATGGTAGCAAATTCAGTTGCTTAAAAGAGCTAAAATAACCAGAAAGTTCAATTGGTGAACTTATCTTGTGATTCAGACATCATTTGAAGATAATATTTCCTGGAACTGATGCATATCTGCATATGTGCTGAATCCAGGAGAAACCTTTTACATTGAGTAAGAGGGCAATCAACTAAGCACTTCATTTTCTTTATCTAATCTGTTATCTTAGACACTAAGTTAAGAGTTGGGAATTTTTTGAGAGGTAGTTTTCAAAATGCAGAACATTCTGGGGAATAAAATAAGTTGCTTTTCTCATTCATTTACTGTCTGAAATCTTATGAATTAAATAGCTGACATTCCATTGCTTGTCATTCATGAGACTTCAGTTAGTAAGGACTTCTCCCTACAGTTTTACTCAGTGGAAGGTTTCTTCATGAGTAGTATTTAGTCACATGTGGATGCACATATCATTAATAAGCCTCAGTATCTTAGTTCCCAAAGCTGATGCAACACTTCACTGAAGCCAGTCAGTCCAGGGCAAAATGGTGAAAAACTGCACATGCTACAAATACTATCATGACACTATTTTAGATTCCCTTTATACTTCTGTGAATGACTTAATGAAGTGCAAAGAGAGAGGGGATCATTAACGAAATGGGAAATAGGTTTCCCCACCTGTAAAATGGGGATAATCATTCTTACTTTTCCTGGAGAGTATTAATAGCAGCTAGAAAAATGTGCTCTGGTTTTGTAATTATTACTGCTAGAAGACAAGCAAAATGAAATGATTTATGATATGCTTTTAAATGGATGCCCAGACTATGGAACAAATACTTTTTAGAGCTGTCTGAGCATAGTTTGCACATTAATTAACTAGATTAGGATCTAATTTAATTAAATTCTCTTTGTATGGAAAATGTCTTTTGGATGAATAATGCTCTATTCATTTGTTTTTTGGTGATTTTTATTTAGTGGTTAAACAAAACTGAAAAGAGGAATAGTGAATTCAAAGTAAGAATGCTTGTGGGAGGAATACATAAAGTTAAATTAAATTGGTCTCTGGACCAATTCAAGCTGTAAAAATAAGGTCATCTAGATCTGTTACGTAGGTGTTGTCTGAACTGTGAATGTTTATGTGCATATACCCATGTAGAAGATACAGTGGACTCTTCAGTCTAGGTTACTGTCAATCTCTTCTATAAACACTGGGTTCTTAAAATAAAGAAGATTTTGAGCGGAAAATCCTAATTTCAGTAAATTGTAGAGAATTGTTCTCATGCTGGGAAAATCTAGAGGATCTAATCTTTATGTAATAAAATCTGTATTGGTCCACCTTGATCATGAAAATAATGTAGTATCTTTACTTGGCCGGTGCTTCAATGCAGCACACTTTGGCCTTGGAATCTGTTTAACCATGGTATCTCGATAGTATGCCCAAAAAAGTAACTCCCCTGAGAGGCAGAAGGTCTCATGTAGTTCAGCCGTGGCTGCATCCCCTTGGACACCAGGTGCTCTGAGGAAGCTGCTGGGTCACTTCTGCATTAGACAACCCCACATCTGCCTAGCTTCTGACTCTCACTCTCTAGTGATGTTTAGGTGAGGTGTGCTCTTAAGTGTTTCGTGACCAAAAAACATGCAGTGCAACTGCTCAAATTCATCATGGTATTTACCATGTGTTATTTACAACGTACTGTTAAGCAGACAACCTGAGCATTTCTCAGAGTCTTAGAAGCTCTCCCAAAACATCCAAAAATGCTTTCGGGTTTCTCTGTTCCTTTCTAATACTTGAAGTAATTCTATGCACAAAAAAGGGTGTGAATCTTCATTTCTCCTGACTGCAGTAGTCTTTAGAGTGTTCACATTCTCCTCTGAAATGTGTAAGTTCCCTCCTTCACTGATTTCCCCTGCAGCTGAAAGTACTCTGCATCTTCAGTGCCCTAAGACCTTATAGTCATAGGACCTGCTTATTCACTGTTTTGTGTCGACTCAGGTGTTTAGATAGCTTTAAAAAGCCTTGTATGAATATGAATCTATGTGTCTACGTATGTATAAATGCAGTCATAGGAGTAAGACGTTTTGTATTGCTTTCTTAATTTGGGATTTTGAAAAATAATCTTTAAATTGGTTTTTTATTTTGGACCCACCCAGAAAATAAAATGATAATGTATATGATCTAAAGAATTACAGGGGCATTTGAAAGAGCTGTTTTTACCATAAAAGACCTGTGATTTACAGTGTTCTAATCACAAAGTGCACTTTGAAATTATAAAAGGCTTTAGGGGGAGAAGAGAGGGATTGAAATAAAAGTGAAGCTGCAAAAATACAGTGTTTTACTTAGCTTAGGTAATTTCCCTGTGTGTTTGAAATATATTGTAATGTTCAAATCCAAATAGCATTTGTGAATGTTATGTATTAATTCACCTCATAGTTGTTTGTGTAATTATATTTACCAGCTTTGTAGTAAATTAAATTTGGAGCAATCTAGTGATTAAAATACGCTTCCTAAAAATCACTGTTCATTAAGCTTAGTAAATATTCTGGATGTGCTGCCTTCAACTGATTAACTAGTCACCTGTATCACAGGAGAAAGGACGCTTATTTGAAACCGGTTACAGAATACTCAGCTTGTGGCATACTAACCATTGACCCCTAAGAGACACTCGTAGTAATATTTTAACAAGGCATGAATAATGGTGAAAGATCTTATATCATCTAGCTATAGAGATATCACCCTTGCTTTATGTAAAAATACAATACTCTGAACATTATAATTTAAAAATACAATACTCTGAACATTATAATTTGTGCTACAATGCTCCTTTACTGTTTTCATTTATAGAAAACCAGATGTGGCTGAGTTTGCCATCTGATAACCACACTGAATTAAGTGGAAACTCTGGAATAATGTAGTAGAGGTAAGAGGGACAGGGTAACAGTGAATCCTTGTAAGGAAGAATACGGTACATCTGTATGGCTGCGGGCCCCTGCTGTAAGCACAATGGCCTGGTTCCAGGCTATTCTCATGAAGAACTCGACTTTCCTCTGGTTAGAGTCCATGGGAATGTGGTGTCCTGGGCAACCCAGGGACCCCAGCCAAGAGCTAAAGGGATCTGCCTGATCCTGGTCTTCTGTAGAGTCTTGTGCTCAAAGCCAGGAAGAAGAGCCCGCCAGGAGACGTGGCGCTGCGCAATGGTCAGAGTGACAGGGCTGGCTCAGTGCAACCACCTGCCATGGCAACCTTCTGCTTTGAGTGGTCTCAAAGGCCACATCTGTATTAGCAAATGAAGCATAGCTGAGAGCAGCCCTGCACACGGTGGCCGAGGGGAGAGGGAAAGCCTGCATCCCTGTAGCAAAACACCTCCATGATGCCGCCGGGGAATGGCTCTGGGAAAGCTCTGCCTCTTGCACTGTGCTGAGGGAACTGTTTGGGAAATTGTTAGCTGGCGAAGAAGTAGTATGCCAAAGATATTTATCAGTATTTATTTGCAATTTATTAGCAAATGTAATTGTGTTCCTGTGACTGGGAAACAATCTGGACTTTAGATGAACTGACTAGGATAGGCACAGTTTACTCTCTTAGCAAAGGTGCTGCTTCCCAGGAGTTGCTAAGCAGAGAAAAGGAGGTGCTTTTGCTCAAATTATGTACCTGCACCTCAAATACAAAGTAGATCATGGATATGTTTAATTAAGGTTTTGCAAACACTGTCTTTTGTGGGACTGTTTTCTGAGGACATAATTCAATTCTGATTCAAAAGCGATGCAGGCATACTTACTGAGCCACTGGATCCAGGTTAATAAATTCTAATTATTGGGAGGAATGTCTATAAAACATGGAGATGTTGAGGTAAAAAGCTTTACTGAAATGTGTTGGTCTGATACTCATGGCAAAATTTTGGTCCCTCTGAAGCCATTTTATCTTCAATGGAAGTGGGGCTTGTTCCTGCCTCAACTTACTGTAATTAAACCTCTAATCTTCTGCTGAAAATGGTTAAAGACATAGGCCTTTATGTAAAGTGATGTTGTTTGGTTTTTGTTTTTGTTTTTTTTTTTTTTTTTTGGTAACTGTATTTTATTGCTGTGAGAGTTCTACAATTTAATTTAAGCATGAACTACCTCAACCCTTTCTGAAATAGCAGTTTGTCTGCAGTTTAGCTCTGGAATCCCTGCAGATAAGGCTCCCAGGAGAAAAGGCCTGAAATATCTTGAGGAATGATTAAAAGCTTCAGTAATGTTCCATTAAACCTTGCTGCTTTTAAAATAAATGGACACTTCATTGCTGTAAGACATTTTACCTGTAGACATTCATTTGGTGTCTCATGTTTTTAAATTACTTTGCCCCCATATTGCAGTCAAACCTCAAGATATTACAGGAAAGAAGGATTAAGGAGAAATACCCATAATGACTGGTAGATTAGTAATGATAAACAGAATGACTCAAGCCCAAATTTTAATTTCATATGATGCTTGATGTGGTTTCAGGATGTTATTGTTGCTGCTCATAGTATCAATTCATTAAAATAAGTAAATGTGGCCTGGAAACTAAAAAGATCCTACCTATGTCTTTCAGAAATGGTCAGATTAAAGTATGTGGTTTTTTTAATAAGCACAAATGGATATGTGCTAAGTATTTTAATGGAAACCTGAAACCACAAACCTTTTTCCTGCCTGTATGTTTTATAAGGAAACTAGAAGTTAGAATAGATTTAAAACTCTCAGATCTTTTGTTCTAACTTGATTGCCATTTTAAATTAATATAGGGCTTTGACCTCAGGAATAAATCTGCTACAGTAACCCACAATTTCATCAATATTTGTGTTAATTATCAGCAGTGTGTACCTGTATAAGAAGGTGTGGGAGCACTACTCCACAAAATGTAGAAGTATGTTGGTTTAGCATTTTTAGAATTATAGAAAATAAGTAAGTAATTTCTATAAGTTATAGAAAAAAATTCCACTTCAGCTGTTTCTCTGAAGCTTTAGACTCATTTGATCCTGACACAGAGAAACAGAGATGATTGAAATCACAGCAGAAATTTTGCAGATTATTGTGATATAGACATGTATTAATGACTGTGTAGGCTATCTTACAAAGGCCTGTATGTTTGAGCCAGTCAGAGAATATTCAGGAGTAATTTTTTTTCCTCTCTCTATATTGGTGTTTCCACAGACACTGATCAGTTATTTTTTTGAATTTCATGTAACTTATTTTGGAAAATATGGGAGGTATGATTATTTTTGAAGGCAGCTGAGGTTCTGTGTCTGCATTAATTTTCTTTAGAAATTATTTCCAAAATCTTGCCTAGTATTCCAAAGCATCTTGTCCTTGTGGTGGCTATTTTGTGCCTGTCAACAATTGACTTACTTGTGTTTCCAGTGGGAAGAAGCAGCTACAGAAAGCAGGAGTCATGGACAGAGAGGCGATCTCAGATTCTAAAGGTCAGCCCTGTGACAGGGTCCAATTAACTGGGATGGCACCATGCACTTGCCCATTTTTAGTGGGGAATCAGTGCAGAGGTTGGAGCCATGCTGTGATATTCTCATGGTGCCTCAGCTGGTGGGCAGTTGCACTTGCATCAAGTGGAGGATTTTCAGGAACACACCATTTCTTTCTTTGCACGTTGCAGTAATTCAACACAAGAACCAAGTATTGGCTATCCACATGAGTCAAACTACTTCTAAACTGACCAGCAAAGAGCTCTGGTCAGCCCACAAGTGGGAAAGAGCCATATGTTTGGATATCCAGTTACAAATGGACTTGAAATGCTTTTAGGAGAAGCTCTTAATAGGAAGGGGTATTGTGCAGAAGGTGGTTGTAACTCGGTGTTTTCCACTTTTTCTATTCCCTTTGCTGTTCCAGCTGCTGATCCCTGCTAGGCACTGAGCAACCTGAGAGATGGCTCTGCTTGTATGTGAAAGCTGCTGTCCACAGGTGGGTATGGACACTCAGTGATAAGAGAAAAAAGTGTTTTTGCTAGTTAAGAAGAATCTGCCTCCAGATACATGGTGAAAGTTCAGAGATGAATAACTGATCTGATAAAATCTTAATAGATGGAGTCTGCCAGGGCTCTGTGGGTTGATACTGTAGCTAAAACTTTACACATATCTGCAGTTATTTTTATTTTTATTTTTATTTTTATTTTTATTTTTATTTTTATTTTTATTTTTATTTTTATTTTTATTTTTATTTTGCTTTGTCTGTATCTGTATTTTTTTTGTTTTATTTAGGCTAGAGATGTAAAATGGACACATAGTAACCTTTCCGAAGTCAGCGTTTCAGTTGGCCTTTCATTTTCCTATGTTTTTCTTTTCTCCTGAAACTAAGACAAAATGTTGGAAGTGGAAATATTTATGAGAGCCATTTAGAAATACAAAAGAATTCAGCTGAAATGAATTGTGATTGAATAGTCTGCACAATTGTTGTAGCAGGGAAACTTAATATAGAGTTGCCATGGAGACTGGTTCTTTGGCCACTGGTCTAACGCATTAAAGCCTTTTAGTTCAGCAATATGCCACTTGCAGTTGATGCCATACATGATATTAACAAGTGGTTTGCCTCCATTAAGAGGAAGATAGCTCTAAAATTACTGCACTTCTCATTAAGATAGAAATATGCAAAATGCCTTGAAGTTATTTGAATAATCAGGGACGTGCATGATATCAGTTCATATAAGAGCAAAACATGTTTATTACATCAAAACTTGGGCAGACATCTTAGTCAGAGCTATTGAAATGTGAGTTTGAATGGAGGCTGTCAAGGTGAAAGAGGCAAACCAACTTTTTCCAAGTGCACACTTTGCTCAGTTTTAAGGTGAGGTTACCTTTTGTCCCATTAGCCTATTTCAAAGTAAGTCTCTTGCGTGTGGGGGTGGGTGTTTTGGCTACCAGACTTGCACTGTACCATGAAGACACCAGTTCCTTTTCCCTTGAAAGATTTATATTTATTGCTGTTTAATGACATCTTGTTTTTGTAAATGGCATGCTGTATTTTTACCATGTGGCCATTGCACAGAGTTCTGTAGAGTACAGTTAATGGAATAAATGGAAGCACACACTAAACAGAATGCAGAAACTCAAGCAGAGGTAAACCACTTAATAGCAGTGCCTGTAATGAATTTCCTAACTAACTGGCCCATTTCATAAACTGATAACATAGCCAGAGACTTAGCTTTAAAGGCCCTTGATCAAGCAATGGACAGAAACAAAATGAGAGACAGAGCTGTAGCTATCATAATCCATTCTGGTCAGGCAGGAGCCTGGGGCACTCCCTGTAATGGCCTGTTTGCTGCCTAAGTCAATATTTCATTCCTGCAGTCCAGCTGGACTGGAATGGTAAAATACTGAGTTCCTCAGTCCATCACTGCTGTGTCAAATAGAGCCTGAACAACATTGGGATCCTACAATTCTAGCAGAGATTTAGCTTTCTGCAGAGCAACTGTCAGGCACAGAGGTGACCCAGAGAGGCCAACAGCTGGATCAGGACACACTGTAGTGATACTATGCAATCATTTCACTGCTATCTTGTACTGTCTGTTTCTGCCAGAGTGCAGCAGCATCCACACATCACACATAATTTTTAATTTTTTTGTGCAACATCCATGTTTGTTTGTAATTTTGTAGGAAGAATGATTTATCCTCCTTGCAGAAATCATGTCTCCAAATGCTACTCGCTCTTTTGATAATTTTCGAAATGTCCCGTAGTTCCTGGTCCTGGAGAAGTGTGGGAAGACTGCTCCTACTGCAGAATTGCCCCAGACGTTCCCAGGGCCTCAGGGGAGAGAAGATTTTGTCTTATTGCTGAACACATGCAAACAGCAAAGGGAACTTCTGCTTCCCAGTGTCACCCCACCTGACAGCTGAAAATGAGGGTAGGCTTCAAAACTGGTAATTGGCTTTGGCTGCTTCTTATACAGCACTTACTGCTGCCAGTATCTGCGACAGCCAGGAGGGACATCTCTGGTATCTTAATCAAAGAGATGTAACACAAACACCCAGGCCTCTGGATATTTGGGCCCAATCCTGCAAATTGCTGTGCACTTCCTCGGAAGCACTCAGCACTTCCCTGTCAACTGGCATCAATGACAGTCAGAACAGGTGGACTTCAGGAACCCAAAGGATCTTAGTAGCCTCAGGAGGTGCTGAGCATCTGGCTGCATGGCTACCTCTGTCTTCAGGACCAAGCGAGTATTGAACAGTTCAAATTACTGCAGGGAAGAACAAAACCATCGGATGGAGTAGAAGAAATTATTCATCTGCATAGGAAAAAAGACAACCTTGAATGATTAAGAACCGTGTGAGAGATATTAATAATCACATGACTGAGCATAGTATGCAATACAATACATAATTCATGAACTCACAGCAAAGAATGATTCACATCGCCTTGAAAATTAATTAAGAAAGATGCCTGGTAATGCTAAGGATTCACCAAGGTCCATAATTCCGTAAAAGAATGAAAACAAGCCTGTGTTTATATTCTACTAAAGCATTACAAAATTCTGATATAAAAGGGAATGAAACATGATGTTTCAAGTAACTATCAGCCTTCTATGTAATCATCAGGAAATCAGTTTCCAAAAAATCTGAAATAAGCATCAAGATAAATAATACAGCCATAAAGCAGTACAGAAATCAGACAAGAAAAATTCACCAAATTTTCATGAAATAAAACTCAGAATTTTTGTTTTAAAAAGGAGCTGCAGAGTTTCCGTTTCCTATCAGGGATTGTTGGCTAGTGCTGTGTTCTTTGTACTGAATTGCTTTGCCTCTTCTCTGAAAGACGGGAAACTTGTTTCTCTAATAGGTTATAAGACAATACTGGAAAATTTGCAATTGTAATTAGTGGTGGTTGAGGTCAACAGTTTGAAAAGCTAAATTCGCGAGGTGTTGGAAACATTTTGCAATTCACTTGCCCCAGTGTTTTTGTTTTTGGTGTGTGTATGTTGTTGTTGTTGTTTGTTTGTTTTTTGTCAACAAAATTAATCTGGGAAAAATCACTCCAGGGGCTGAATGAAATAACTAATTTGGAAGTGTAGGGGATAAACCCCACCATTTTTCTTATTAGGTAAAACATATCTTGTGTCCTGAATTTCAGTGTGCAGTACACACTATTTCAGAAAGCAAAACATACCAGTGCAATTGCATGGTGTTTGCAAGGGCCACGCAAAAGAGAATTGCGCAGAGCAGTCCAAACCACCCAGTCCTGGGAGAAGAGTTTTCATCTCCTTTCTTTGTAAACCATAATTGCTACCTGTGGGAATTCTGTGGCATTTTGCACCTGGTCAGCATTGTGTTACTTGGAAGAGAGGGACTGTCTGTGCACCAGTACCTCAGTCAGGGCATTTCAAGTGGGACTGTGCTGGAAGTGCAACTGTCACCGTCTGTGGGATGATGTTCTGAGAGGTGCCTTTAAAGGTTTGTATAAGCTGATAAAGTTACTGTGTGGGGGAAGTCCTTCCACTGCCAGTGAAATGTCTCCCTGCAGCTCTGGAGGTACGCTTATTAAGTGGCAAGAAAGCTTTCATGTAATTAGCTCTTTTCTCACCAGTTACCAGCATAGGGAACAGGAGATTAAATGCAGTGTATTCTTCGGGTAAGGGAGAGAATAATTTTACTTGCATGAAATTAAAATTTCCCAGGGATTTTTTTTGCTAATATTTGTTGCATATAAGATTGTTTGTATGAGTTTGTGCATGTGTGTTACTACTATTTCACTATAATAGTGGAGGCTTGGTTATAGCACTCACCCAATTTATTTCATATGGTACCAGATTAAATAACTGCTTCATTAAGAATCAACAGATGAAGATCCCCTTATCAATATCATGCAGATGAGATTCTTGGGTGGATATAGATAATACTCACAGAGGCATTGTGCTAAAAGACAGTTTTTCTTCAAATTTATGGTTAATGAGAGACATCAAACATATGATGTTTGCCCTGCTGAACATTGTTTGCCAAGAAAGAAAAGGCTTCTAAGCATTCATGCATGCTCCAGCCTATCTGTGTGAATACACAGAAGTCAAGACTGTTGTCTTAACAAAAGAGCACATCTCTTCTGGAGAGCAAAGATCAGCTCTAGTATTGTCGTATTTTTTCTGATGATGGTAATTACTTTGCTTTGTCCTCCTTGCATTGCTTTTATGAATTTAGCTATATAAAAGCCTCCAGCCAGTAATGATAGCCAGCTTTCCTTTGGATCTCTGCCAGAAACCTGTAATTAAAGTGTTTTCTTGAGAGAGGACCACTGTATAATACCTATTGTGCATTATGTCCTTGGAACTTGACTGCAGTAATTGAAAAAAAAATTCTCCAATTTATATCATGGCGTATTTCCATGGCACATGAAAAAGAAAGAAGTGAGTGGTGATGGTCAACATGGCTTCACTGAGGGCAAACTGCGCCTGACAAATTTGGTGATCTCCTATGATGATGTTACAGCATTGCTGGATAAGAGAAGAGAGACTGATGTCATCTGCTGGACTTATCCAAAGCATTTGACACTGTTCTGAAGGGCATCCTTCTCTCTCAGCCAGAGAGACATGGATTTGATGGATGGACCTCTTGCTGGATGAGGAACTGGCTGGATGTTTGCCCTCAAAAGAGTTGTGGTCAATGGCTAAATGTGCAAGTAGAGCCCAGTGACAAGTGGAGTTCCTCTGGGTTTGGTGTTGGGACTGGCACTGTTTAACACCTTTGTCGGTGACACAGACAGTGGGACTGAGTGCAGTCTTAGCAAAGTCACTGATGACACTGAGGTGAGTGGTGTGGTCACAAGGCTAAAGGGAAGGGATGACATCCAGAGAGACCTTGATGGGCTTCAGAGCTGGGCCCATGTGGACCTCATGAGATCCAACAAGGCCAAGTTCAGGGTCCTGCACCTGGGTCTGGGCAATCCCAAGCACAAATAGGCAGAGCATGCACTGAGAGCAGCCTGGGGAAGAAGAACTTGGGGATGTTGGTAGATAACAAGCTCAACATGACCTGACAACGTGCACTTGCAGCCCAGAAAGCCGATCATGACCCGGGCTGCATCAAAAGCAGGGCGGCCAGCAGGCTGAGGGAGGAGATTCTGCCCCCCTGCTCTGCCCTAACTGAGACCCCACCTGGAATGCTGCGTCTGACTCTGGGGTCCCAACACAAGAAAACACAATGGACCTGTTGGAACGAGTCCAGAGAAGGGCCATGAAGATGACTAGAGGTATGGAGCTCCTTTCCTATGAAGACCAGCTGAGAGAGCTGGGGCTGTTCAGCCTGGAGATGAGAAGGTTTTGGGGAGGCCTTATAACAGCCTTCCAGTATCCTAAAGGGGGCCTCCGAAATGGCTGGAGAAGGGCTTTTTACAAGGGCTTGTCATGACAGGACCAGAGGTAAGGGCTCTAAACAGACAGAGGATAGGTTTAGATTAGAATTTGTAAAGAAATTCTTTACTGTGAGGGTGATGAGACACTGGAACAGGTTGATCAGAGGAGTTGTGGATTCTCCATTCCTGGAAGTGTTCAAGGCCAGGTTGGATGGGGTTTTGAGCAACCTGATGTAGTGGAAAATGTTCCTGCCCCTGGCAAGTGAGCTGGAACTACAGTATCCTTAATGTCCCTTCCAATCCACACCATTGTATGATCATATTACCTCTTTCAGCAGAAATCATTATTATTTGCCCTTAAATAGAAGGATACCAGTGCTTCTCAGGTACACTGGTTACAAAAAAAAAAGTGAAGACTGTGAATAAGAAAGTGAAATCAGCAGTTTTACTGTTGGTATTTTTAATTTTGCATGTGTGAAACAACACTGTTTGCAAAGTTCAAGGGTACATGGATTGCTTTACACTATTTGTGCCAAAGAAACACCTGTGTTATTTATAACAACAATCAAGATAGGATCCCTATTTGAAAAATTTTCAGCAAGTTCTGAACATTCTCTAAATTGCTGAGGTCGAGGGCCAAAAATATCTATAGAATATTGCTTCACACTTGGCATGCCTCAGTAAAGATGCAACTATAATTAACTGCTACTGAAGCAGAAACTACCAAGTATTCGTGATTTAGTTCTTTTCCTAATAAAAGCTGGGAAATTTGATGATGGCTTTGTTAAAAGCCATCATCAAAAAGGCTTCAATTTAAAAGGCTTCAATTTTTGTTGTTGTTGTTCTTGTTTGTTTTTTATTTAAAGAAAAAACTTAAAGGAAATCTATCAAGTCACAGGATGTGTGCTTTAGATTTATGTTCGTATTGTGTCAGTCAAACATCTATGGTAAAACAAGTTAAACACCTTGTTCCTTGTGGCTTTCTGATCATCTTCATATCAAAGGCATCTGCAGAAATACTAAGTCAGACTATTCTTCAGGAACTGCAAGGAAACAAACTCCTTTTTAGATGGACAGAAGTATTCAGAATCTTTCGAAACATTTTCTAAAGTCAGCAAGATTTTCAAAGAAGCACATTTTGATAAAGTTTTTGGAAAAAAAATCTGGCTCAATTTGGATTAACAAAGTTCAGCTTTTTATATGGACTTTAAAAACTGTTCCTTGCACTGTGTCTTGCAATGTTATTACTGAAATGAACCTCAGTATAATGACCACCTACATAAAGTTTATACAATTAGTTGTTTGGGAATTTCTTAATATATACATAGAAACTGTGCTGCGAATACTGTGCTTGTCTTAATTTGCTTTAGTTTCTTTATTGTGTCACATTAAAATTCCAAATGATGGTGACATATGAATCTGAAACTCTGGGGACCTTTTATTCACATGGAAGCTGCTTTAAGAATTGATTATTATCTTGAGTAAATCAGGATTTCAAGTGTCATTGTGCTGGAAACATCTGTTTATATACAGGATCTGCCAACATCCCATTTCTTTCCAGCAGCAATGCCAAATAATCATAAATAATGGCAGAACTCTTCAGTCTGTAAAGAAAAAAAAAGGATCCAGAAATTATTTTAAGACCTATGTAATGAATATCTCCTGTATAATCCTCAGTAGGATGTTGTGCATTCCAGATAATGTGGTGATCTAAGGAACTGCTAGATCCAATAGTCTGGTTCCTTTGCCCAGAAGAAAAATGGATCCAGGAAACTAGAATCTTGGAAGGAAAACAGGAGAAGAAAGACATTTTGGAATCTGTTTAAAAACCCCCAAACACAAAAAACTTCAGTTGTTTATACAATTTAGAGTACATTATGAACTTATTCCTTCCATGTACCCAAACACATGGTAGATAACTTGCAGACAGCTAAAATCCTTGGATATATGAGGCCTCTAAGATCAGTAAATTTAGTTTTACAGGAGAGTTTTCCTTGAGATTCTCCCCTTTGCCAATTAGAAATTTTGCAAAGCCAGCCTGTTCAATACACCACAATCAGATGAGCTCACTGTCCAAACTTCCATCACTGTCCAAAACACAGCAGACTTCTGCTAGACAGTCAGGTCTAAAAGAACTTTGCTCCATAGGCAGGAGTGGGGACTCCTGGATGGTTTCTTTAAGTATGGACATTCATCTTCTTATCAAGTGCTATCCCCTTTATTATTACTGGTACGATGGGAGAGAAGACCAGAGATTTTCTACCTCAACTGTAGATGAGTGGTTTGGGTAGAGAGGATCTCTCTCAACTTTTTGAAGACTGAAAAGTAGTGCCTTTCCCATTGGCTGAGCTAAGGAGATTCAATTTTGTATTTTAACCAGCTGCTTATAGATTTCTGTTGTGGTTATCAGTTTTAGACATCTATATTATAGTAACATAGAAGCTATTTCAAACAGATTTTTTCTGCACTTTTTCTAGCTAATACCTACCTGTGTCTGTTTCTTACTCACTTTTTCCCTGCATTTGTTTTACAGTTAATTTAACTGGTTTTTTTTCTGTTGTCCAGAGTCAGGTGCAGTTTGGAATGCTTAAATAGGTTTTGTCCTCAGGAAAAAAATATCCAAACAATTTCCTTGCAATAAGACGTCAATACAAAGGTTTCTTTAACCCAGAGATATTAAGGGTTGGGAAGTCTAAGATTCCCTCTGGAGATTACTATTTCAAAATTTTTCTATTACTGATCCATTGGAATTTGGAGTTGACGTTTATAAGTTCTTTAATTGTAGATTCAAATGAAAGTAATACAGGAATGAGATAACATTTACAAAATGTAATTTTGATCCAGTTCCAAGCAGAACATCTTGTTGTGCTACAGATGTGCCTCAATACTAATTGATTATTTCTTTAGCAGAAAAGCTATTTAGAAGCGTTCCAAGATACCAAACTGACACTGCAACTGCCTGTATGGCAGCAAGTTATACTGTGTTTTCTCTTCTTTCATCTTCCTAAAACAGAATATGGCCAGAAGGAGTGATACAGCTTCACTGAATCTTATGCTAATGCTTTCCCAGCAAATGTTTTCTTTTCTCCCTAAATTATTCATTGAGCTATTAGAGGTCTGAAATAAAACTTTAATTAGTTTTTAGAGGCTTCACAAAGTATGACCTGCTGGAACGTATGAATGGAGTTGAAAGAGAGCCATCTGACTACAGGAATTGCAGCCAGCAGAATAAGACATGGGCAGAAACTCAACATCTGTTGCAGATTTCTAGTGTTTTGGGCAATGTGATTTTTAGCTGAAAGCTGAATGATGTTTTTTAGTTGACTGCATTATTGAGTACAACAAAGTATATAAAATGCTGTCTTAAATCATGTGTACTGTCATTTTCAACTGGTAATTTCACATTGGAATGTCCTTGCCTGTCCACAAGCTAAAATTTGTCAGTCTAAGGGCATATATCATGTGAAACAGTGCCCAATGTTGTCTGGTCCTGAGACTGTTATTTTCAGATGCCCTCTACTCTGTGTGCCGTAGCTTTTTGCTTGAGATAGAGAGAGAAAAGTGGACTGGAGTTTTGAAAGCAACAGAAGGAACTTATGTACCTACCTGTCACTAAAAAAAACCCCTGTAATATACTTGAAATAGAAAAAAAAATCCTACTTATGTGAATTCAGATGACAGTGAGGCTCAATAATTCAATGATCTCTCTTCTTGGCTGTCTGCCTTGACAGAAACATCTCTTTGCCTTTATTCTATTTGTCGTGGATGCACACCCATCTCAGGCTGCAGCATTGTTCTGGTGAGCTCATTTCAGGATAAAATCTTGGACTTCATTGTCAGTATAAATATTTCAGGAAAAATGACATTCAGCAGATTGGAAAATAACAGTATCAGCATTTATCATCATTTTGTTGCAGGATTTGCAAAGTTTGGGACAGTTTGTTAACAATTCTGAAGTCAGATATATTGTCATATCTATAACATCCACCATATTATAATTGTCATTGGGACTTAATATTTCCTCAGGTAAGTACAGGGTTTCAAAAAAAAAAACAAAAAAAAAACCCCTTTGAAATGCTGAGAGCACAAAATCCTGTGTAATAGTGATAAACTTTATGACAAGTGAGTAAGGGCTTCTGTGACACTTCAGTAAAGGCTGGTGTGGGCTGCTTTTCTCGACAGGGAAAGGATGACAGATGAAAATGAAGCAAACTCACTAATGATCTTGCAGTCCTCTTCTGCCCAGTGAAGTCGAGGTTAATTTACAAAATGTGTGACATCAACAAAGAATAAGGGCAGCAGGGCATGGTTAAGGAACTAGAAAACTGCCTAATACAAGACTTCAAGGGCATTAAGAGGCGGGGAAAGTCTTGTTGAATGAAACAGGAAGACTCAAGGGAAAGAAAGAATAGGAATCAGACCATAGTGCCACCGGAATGTTTGGAAAAAAGCAGTTCACCACAGCACTAGGCTGAATAACTGGCTTCACAGTTCACAGATTTGTAGATGTTGTTCTTTGTAATTTGGCTTAGTTTCAAATTGGAACAAATCCATTTTTTTAAGAAAAATTTCTTCAGAAAAAAAAATTCCAGGAAAATGTTTTGGAAACACTGACATACTGTGTTTCCAAAACCACACATTTCCTCCTGACCCTACAGCTGCCTAATGGAACTGAAATTCGTAGAGCAGCTCCATGGGAAGGCGAGGTCTGTGGCTTGACTTCGGGCCTTCTGTTTTCAGGTTAGCCACCACGGGCAGGCAACAAGTAATGGGTTTAAACTGTACTGAACTGAAATGAGATGCCTTTTAAAAACTGAAATATGAGATGCTTTTTTTTATTGTAAGGTGTATTTCACATGTGTTTATATAGCTATTGTATATATATAAATTTATCTATTTTTCTGTAGAAGTGTCCAGAAGGAATTGTGGAACCGCTTGTAAAAGGTTTGTATATGGTTTTTGACCTTTTCACGTCCCTACATAGCAAATCTAAGCATAATAACAACTGATTTTCATTTCTTCTTTTGCTTTTCACAATCAATGTTAAAAGAAATCCATAGGTGATGAAACATTTTCAGTCTTAGATGAAGATCTGCAAACTCTTCCATTCATATTTATTACAATTATTTGAACTGCACATGATATGCCAATGTAACCTGGAAAGATAACAGTTAATTTTCTTTGTAATGTTCTCTGTATCCTAATTTTTTCCCAATCTTTCTCTAAACATTTCCTTTTCCAAAAAGTCTGGCTTCTTCAAGCCAGTGCATTTTTATGCTTTTAAGATCCAAGAATAGAAACAAAAGCCTTTTTCTTTCTTTCCTGTGGCATAGCAACACAGTTTGAATTTTGAAATGTTAAGTGTCCAATGCTCACATTTTCGTGATCTACTTGTATAGAAGAAGAATCCCTGAAAACTGAAAAATGCAACTTGCAAAAACATGGTTATTTTAAAATGACAAATAAATTACGATATGTTGGTGCATACCAGCATGCAGCAGAAGTATGAATAGCTCACGTCATTTGCAATGAATCATCCACCCAAACTAACAGTGAGGAAAAAAAAAGAATGAAAGAATTGAGCGAGGAAACCACAGAAATTAGTGAAAATACAGAAGGCCTAGATTCCTGTCTAGATATGAAATTATTTAGAGCTCATATATATAGGCATGCCTATTTTTAATCAAAAACTTTCCTGTGATTTGCTATCTGAAAAACTATCTGAATGTCTTTTACTTTAGCTAGCAAAGATCTTGTTGCACACAAAATTTGCAGTCCTTAGCTGATCTTAGCATTTCCAAAACATCTCCTAATACTTTCACATCATGTCCAGAGTATTTGTTTTGTGATTTGAAATCTGAACTGTTAAAATTATTGGGAATTTTAAGAAGTTAAGATTCTGATATGACTTGGTGTATTTAGGAAAACTTTGCCGACTTTGTTGCTGTTTTCTATAATTAATGAGGTTCTTTCTGAGTATTTCACTGATTAGATGAGGTAACTGAAATAAGTTACATATTAGCTTTTCCAACGAGTTAGCTGTAACACACACTCTTGATAGTGACTGAGATATGTTTCCCTTGACCAGTGACGTCTTTGCTGGCAGTGGAGGCCCAAATGCAAATGAAAGGTGCTTCACAGTTCTCTCTGAAATGGGACGAGAATTTTTTGTAGTTAAAGAATTACGACATGAAGATGAATTCCAAATTACTACATTTTAAAATTTGCAAAATATTTGAAAACACAACTGAACCCAAAATTAGGATGCTTTCATTTAGATATTTATGGTTGTCTTTGTGTTTAGAAGGAGAATGTATTTTAATAGAAATTTTCTAAATTTAAAACATTCCTTCAGACAAATTTCTGACGTGAACAAGTGTGCCATTACACATTGGATTTGATCTCCCATTTTAAAAAATGTGTGAACAGTCATCATTTGTAACTGTGTTCTTTTTATAATATATATATATATGTACATACATTTAATAATTGGCTCTCACAGTTTCAATAAGTTTGGCTAACTACTTGAAATTCAAGGTCTGTTTTTTCATTACAGGACTGGTCATGACAGTCACAATTTATTTCCTTAGATTTTTCGTAAGATAGATGTAAATCTTATAGTCCACTTTACACTGAGTAAGTTCGTAATAAAAGAACAGTACATTTCTTTTACACCTTTGTGAATACATCGAATGAAAATTCACTTTTCTTGAGCATTTATACTGAGAACCCATGACAATTTTTGAAAGCAAACCCTTAAGATATTAAAATCTATTTGAGACAAATAATCTAAGATATCAACTGAAAGATTCTTTTGCTTTTAGCAGCAAGTTGGTAACATAACTGGGAGCAGAATTCTGGTGATTTAACATGTTTATGCCAAGTTTAAATGAATACCTAATGCCAACTACCAAATATAATAGTATTAAAATAACTTAAATGAGCAGATTCAAGATTTCTTGTATTTTTGTGCATCTATAAATATATGTAAATATATATATGTCAAGGAACTGAATATAGATTAGTTTTCAGGGTTTGAGTCTACTTTTAACTCACCTTAATATTCACTCTATAATAGATGATTCCTCTCTATTTGGGGAACTCACTATAATTTCAAAGTTTACAAACTCTTAGAATCATAGAGTCATAGAATGGTTTGGGTTGGAAAGGACCTTAAAAATCATCTTGTTCCAACCCTCCTGATATGGGCAAGAACACCTTTCACAAGACCAGGTCGCTCAGAGCTACATTCCAGCTTGAACACTTCCACAGGTGGGGCTTTCACAACTTCTCTGGACAATCTGTTCCAGGGCCCTACCATCCTCACAGTAAACAATTTCTACCTAAATCAAAACCTTCTCTCTTTCAGTTTGCAGCCATTTCCCCTTGTCGTGCCACTGGAGGCTCCTGTAAATGCTCTTCTACAACTCACTTTGCTCTGCTTTCTGGGAGACATTTTCAGCAGTTGGCGCTTTGCAATTTTTGCTTGCTGAAATATAAAACTGAACAGTTAATCTTGTATAAATATTTGTAGGTAGTAGAACTGGCATATAATTTGATACTTTTCCCAATTTAAAGGAAAATGTTTGAACTCTTGGTTATATTACTTGTGAGTAACCTGGAAGTGTTCCCATTTTTTAAGGTGTTAGTTTACAGCTGCATTGAAACATAATCTTATCTGAACCCTGTACAATCTGTTCCAAGGGTAGGGACTTTAAAAAACAGTAAAAAGAAAAGGACAAATGTGTTTTTAGTCAATAGCTAATATATATGTGCGTAAGAGAGATTATTTTAGTTTTGAATATGTGTTGTTATATTTGGAAATACTTAGCTTAAAATGAAATGTTAGAGTATAAGAAAATGCAGAGGTATCTCGTTATATTAAACAGAAATACTATTCTGTAATTTTCAGTGGTTGGCTTTTCTATATTTTCTCTCATCTTATTTTGAAAAGTCTCTTGGTAGCACCTATTGTAATAAGCTGGATTTTTGAGAATGCATTCAGGAAATTCTGATTGGGTTATTTTACCCTAATATCCTGAAATACCATGTGGTATAATAAACACCAATGTGATTAGGAGATGTAGAGCTTGTGTTGTAATGCAGCTCCACAGTAGCCTTACCTCTCTCTCCCTCATCAGAGATCCATGGCCTGGGACACAGTGATTAAAACAAGAGAAGAGCCTTCAACTTCAAATGATGGTTGAAATCCTGGGATAATGAATAGATAAAAAAACCCCTTAGTTCTTTAGTTCAATTTTCTTAGGTTTAATTTTTAGGATGTCTTGTCTAGATGCTTACACATTTTCAAATATTTGATTTTCTTTTAAGTGCAGACTAACTCAGAATTTTCTAGTGTCAGAGAATAAACATGGGAAGCAACCTTCCATTTTATATAGATGGAGAAATCAAGCTGCATCTCAAGTTTTGCACTGCTTGGGTCTCAGAACAGTAATCCCTTTTAAAATCAATATTGAGTTGGTAATATTAATGAAATGTAATTCTGTTTATGCTCTTTTGAATCTCTGCTTTTGTATACAGCTTTACAGTACTAGCTCTACGAAACCTATAACATATTGTGTTGAAGCAAATACCAAGTGCTAACCTTCCTTTCGCCCCTCAGCTCCTCCCAAGGCTTCAGGTAGCTAGCAGCTGATAAATCTAGTTTCTAGGTTACCAGTGAACCAGATGGTAACACACAGGAAAAAAAAAAAAAAAGAAAACCATGTTTTTTTTCTGCACTTATTTAATTATGTTTTCATATAGTTCATTAGCTAAGTTAACTTCTGCTAAAAACACATTTTGTTCCAGGAAAAAGATGCTGCTTTTCAAAATGTGACTAAAATAACTAAGAATTTTGAGATGTAAGTTCCTAACTGTTAAAACATGCTGTCATGCAATATAACAACATTTAATACATGCAACCATGTAATTATGCATAATAACTAGTGATCATTGTGTATGCTGATAGGAAGGATAAGGGAGGGGGGGGGCTGTTGTGTATTTAGCTGGTCCTCTGCACCTGCAGAAAGGAGACAACTCTTCTCACTGTGGAGGAAACAAGATAATGACAGCATGATATGAAATGCAAACATTAATTTTTTGCAATAAAATACTAGGAAGAAGTCTATCAATTAAGGTTTGTTATTGTGAACAGCAAAATTATGTTGTTTGTCAGCTTAAAGACAAATAAATGACTTGTGAAATGAAATCCTTAATTCTATTTACCACATAGCTGCTGAATCCATTATTACTATTTTGAAGAAGATTTATATTGGCTATTTAAGCTTCTGTTTGGGATAAACTCTCCCTATACATATTAAACTCTACTTCAGTTCTGAAATAAATAATGAAATCGTCAGCCTGTGTGATCTGATATTTTACTAAAAGAAAAACAAGCTGCTGTGAAAACATAATTGTACTAATACTGGGGCTCTCAGCAGGCCTTATTAGCTCAGGCATAGTCCTGCATTAATGTAGCTAAATGGCTTTTGGACAGGCGGTGGCTCGCTTCCAGACGATTTGGAGAGCGGGTGTGGGGCCAGCCCACGGCATTCTGCATCCAACAGCATAAGCACACACTGAGCTGATCAGTTATTTATAAAAAGCAACTTAATGTGTTTGGGAAAGATTAAATTCTGCTGAAATATTTGTGCTAGCATAGGAACGTGGCTACCTGC
The DNA here is from genome assembly GCA_013397845.1 of Melanocharis versteri. NCBI lineage: Eukaryota > Metazoa > Chordata > Aves > Passeriformes > Melanocharitidae > Melanocharis > Melanocharis versteri. The sequence continues at coordinate 306,932 of VZTG01003225.1, read as the reverse complement.
CATCTGGGGCTGATGAAAGTGGGTAAAACTGCTCCTGGAGATAAAACCCAGTGCTCATAGAGAGTGAAGCACCCCATAATGCTGAAGCTGTCAAAAAACCAGTACGGGTTATTATGTTTTCTCCATGACTTTCTGCAAGAAAGGTCTTTGGAAGAAGAGCGTTTGGAAACTATTTTCTCTCATTAACAAGATTTATCAGATCTTTTAATTATTAAGAGCATTGTGTCACATCGTTTACATTCTGAGCCTTGGACCAGGGTCTTAACTAGAAATGATTCAACAGCACTGGTGGGCAGGTTCCTTGTGGCACCTCAGAGGCCACTTCTCTTGATTTCACAAGTAGAGCTGTCACATCACCATGTGGGGTGATATATATGATATATATTAATAAACAGCAGGTGCAAACATGAGATGGAGAAAGCCACTCCTCCTAGTTATACTTCAGTCAGTCATGATGGCTAATCTTTCCTGTTTAAGGGAAACATCTACCCGGTATTTGTTAACAAATTAAGTAATCTCAGTAGTTAGTTTGGATTCCTTATGTACCAAAATTTTTCGCAAGTAAAATGGAACCTGCACTGTAGCACTGGCTGTGGGTAGTGCTAGTAAGTATTTGTAGTGGTTGGTATGAGCACTGTCACCCAGCAGTCACAGGAACTATCTGAACAGTCTTCCATTTTGACACAGTACAGATAAGGAGTCAGTGAACCTAAATGCACAGGTTAAATACATGTTTTGAAAGTAAGGTCAGCTGAAATTTGCTCCAGAAAAACATTGATACTGTAATGTTAGATTGGAGCAGAGGGTTTTACTGTAGTTACTGTTTAACTTTTAGTCTGCTGAACATATACCAGTAAGTGCATCAATAAGGTAATTTCGTGTTTGCTCTTCAGTTCTTGGAACATTCTTGCAAATCCAGAATTCCCCAACTGCAGCCAGCTACATGACATCGGATTTAAATCAGTAACTACGTGCAGAGCCTCAACAATGCAATCCTAACTCATTGTCGTAGTCTGGATGGCTGTGATATAGGTGCAGGGGCACAGTACAAAGATGCTTCTATTGAACAGCCCATCTGCTTCTAATAAAGAATATACTAACACTAATTAAATACAGTAGAATCGAGGGAGAACACAACTCGTTCATATCATACTAGAAGATCATTACTATATACTTAGTGCTAATGTGCAATAATCACATTCACAAACTGACAATTCCAATCAGCCCTGTAGAACTATACAATTAAAGCATCAGCATAATTAAGAGCAAGGCTTTCTTATAGCTCACATTACTAACAAATGACTATAAATTTGAATAATGTGCTCATCATGAAATTGGCCATTAATCAGATCATAATCAGCATTATTGCCAATCATAAAAGAAATGGATTATCTGGTTTAAGAACAAGACAGTGCTCTTCCACTCATCTACAGTTCCAGGTTACATGTGTGTGTCACATATTTTCTCTTGAAATACTTGTTTTCTGAGCTTCTGATTTCCTCTGTCTACAATTTTGTGAGTTTTGTGTGCAGTTCAGGTTATATGTGTCAGAATGGATAAATGGAAGTGAGAAGCAAGTCAGCCACTCTGAATTAATCAAAATGAAGAAAACGTGAAGAAGTACAAATGAAGTCTATTGACACTGCTTATTTCTTTCCCTTCAGGAAAGCCATTTTCAACTGTGCAGATTTCTATTAGCATAAACAGAGTTATCTGTGAGATCAGTTTCAAGCTTATTGTTAACAGAATATTTTCACAAATATCTTAAGAGATATAAGTGTTAGAGATTACTTATAAGCCTGTGTTACTCCTAAGATGAGTGTGGACACACTTGCCTACTTTTTCCTTGGCATTGCCTTCAAGAGTTTTGTTTTTGTTTTTTGATCTGACTGGAAGCTGATCTTAACAGCAAAATGTTTTCAGTTGGACAAATCAACTGAACTGGTTAATGCCAGGACCATCACATCCCAAACAGTGCACCCAGACAGGGAGGCAAGAGGGGGCCAGAGGTTTAGAGCAGTTTAAGCGAGCCTGAAAACTCACTTTGAAGGTGATTATTCTGTCTTGCGCCAAAGCCTCAGGAAACAATGGGCTTTGAATGAAAATAAACAGAGGTAGTTTCTCAGAGATCTTTCAGTTACTAGTACAAAAGAAGATTGTAATACTTGCAACTCCAAATGCTATTTTCTTACAAATAAATGAAATATTATTGATGTAATAATAATAATGATGACAGAGTTTGACTGCCTATTTATAACTAATAACCTAAAGACTTGTTAACAATCTGGAAATGAATTATTTTAGTTTTGAACTGTGAATTAGTGCTTCTTTGTATTTATATATTAATAGTATTGTTTTTATACTTGTGATAATAAAAAAATGACATTAATTTTGTAAAACAATGATATGTCTTTATTTATTCTATTTATTCTATTTGGTACAGCTATAAGAGACTTTATTAGTCATGCATATCCTTCTTCCAAGTCTGAATTTGAAGCAAAACTGCTCAAGGTAAATATAGTTGGAGAATAATTGTATTTGGTTTAATTTAATTCCATTAAATAATTAGACCACCTGAGAGAAAAAGTTATTGGATTGGTACCTATAAAGCAAAGGGTCATCTTTTCAAGCACAGAAGTGATAAGATTATTGGCTGGAATAGGACAGTAACCTCATTGGTCAAGGTGATTATTATGTTAGAGTAATTCTGAAGCCCTAAAAAAATCATTCCGTGGGAAAATCATGCAGCTTTTGGAATTCAGTCCCAAACACCTGAAGGGCAAAGACGTAATTGAGAAACTCATCACAGATTTGCCAGGGCATTTTATGCTTGACCAAGCTGATTGTCTTCTCTATTGATATGACCGGTTCTTTGCGTGAGAGAAAAGTGGTGAATGTCTTTCATCTTGACTTTCATGAGGTTTTGGACACCATGTTCTGCAGCATTTTTCTTTGTGAGCTGAGAAGTGTGGTCTGGATAATGGGACTGTTAGAAGTATATTAGCTGGACCAACAAGTTTGAAGTGCAATAATCCATGGTTTGAGATCTGGTGGGTAGTCAGCAATGACTGTAATACCCTGGGCTTGATACCGGACTCATTGTTCAGTGACCTTCAGTGGTGTCACGAATGGTGACACAGAGTGTACCCTTAGCGCGTCAGTAACGGGAAAGCAGCTGACTGAGAGTAGCAACACCTCCATCTGGAGACACTTGAATAAATCTGAGGGTTGTGCCTGCAGAAATTTTGCAAGGTTCAACATGGAAAAGTGAGAAGCTTTTTTCACTCTGCAGAGTTACCCTGTGCAGACTGGGAAGTGACTGGCAGAGAGATCTGCAGAGTAGGGCTGGGATGTTACAGGTGATGTCAGGATGAATGACCAAACAATGTGCTCTCACTGGGAATAAATTGTGCAGTGCACGAGGCTGAATTTTGAGGAGATGGACCTCAGTCCAAAAAAACTCACTATCCTCTTTACTTGTCACTGGCAAGGCCACTCAGGAAAAGTTCATTCCGTTTGGGGCCCTGATATTCAAAACATACATAAAGAAATAGGAAAGGAGCCATCTGGGCTAGCAAGATGCTCTGGTTCCTGCAGAATATCTCCAAAGAGAAGCTGAAGAACCTGGGCTTGTTACTCTGGTCGAAAGAAGAATGAGGGCCAATCTAACACCTGCTTACAACTTACAAGGGTGGCTGTGAAGATGACAGGGCCAGGTTCTTCTTGGTAGGGCAGATTATGTAGCAAGGGCAATGGCCACATGTATCTCAGACATCACAAAGTTTTCACTAGCAGGGAGATGAAGGACTGGAACATGTCTACCAGACCAGTTATGGGACTCCCATCACTGGGTATTTTTGAGGTTTGGCTACACCAAGCCTTGGCCTACCCAATCAAGACCTGGCTGTAGTTGTGCTTGAAGCAGGATGTTGTATTAGATGGTAATCTGAGTCCCTGCCCACAAAGATATTTCTGTTCTTCTCAGTTTTGGAGGCTGGTACTTCTATTTCAGACTTAAAGAAGGAGTTGTGAACTGTAAAACTTTGTTTCTTAACCAATCAGGTGAGCAAATGTAGCATACCAATTCCACAGTCTTTCCCTTAGTGGTAAAGCTTAGCTTGCACCTGCTATCATCAGTATCATGCAACACTCTTCCAAGAGGTTTATTTTTGATTACTGTCTTCTTTTGGACCTCAAGTCAGTCAGACTGTTGTAAATGGATATGCAACTCCAGTGGTGTCCTCTGGTGGTTTATTCAGTTGCTTCTGGTTTGTACTGGTGTAGATGATAACTGTAGAGATTTGCCCCATGTTGATGAGAACTCAGTGGACGTAAAATCAGTACTAACATGTCAACTGCTGCATAGATTTTATGATCATGCTTTCTATTACATAGGATTGCATGGTTATCATGAAGTCAGAATTCAAGATTTTTGCTTTTTATACTCTTGTGACAAAGACCGACTGCTATTTTAGGAATGCTGGTGGAAATAGTTCCCCTGTGTAAGCAATAGATACAGCTCTTCTAAAATTTTGACAGGCAACACATATTTAGAACTCTTGTTTGAAAGACAAGATGAACTTTCACCCTGTGCTCTTGTTCTACTGAATACCTTTTCTACATAATCAAATTTTTTGTAGGGACTGTATGTGATACATATCAGACATAATGTATGTTAAGTCTGAGAGGCAATCAGTATAAGTGACAGGAATATACGCTATGATAACACAAGGATATATCTCATGGAAAAGAGAGAAGAGTATCTGAATGATCTCTTTCGTAAACTTTTTAAAAAAAGATATGTTTAATATAATTTTGGAAAACAGCAAACTTTTTTCCTTCCTAGGTAGTAGTGTACTTTCATTGCAATAAAAAGAAGCATAATAAGAACATATGGAACATGGACTTTCAAAAAGAAACAGTTGGCAAATCTGTGCTTCAGATTGCTGTCAGAATATCAGACTTTCGGCAAGCTTGGAGTAGAACAGATGGGAAAAGTCAAAACTGGTAATAGTTTTCCACAGTTAACACAGGAGAGCAAGTTAGCAGTCTAATTCATCCTTGGCATAAGATAATTGCCTTTTCATCTTTTCTTTTAATGATATTTATGTCTAGGGTCTTATTCTTTCTATTTCTATGCTAAGGCTAGAAAGTCACTATAGAACACACGCCTGTGCGGGGGCTTATGCACAAGATTGTGATGACCGAGGGAGGACATGAGGTTTTACCTGTCACTGGAGCACTGGGCTCCATTTCATCCACACTGCCTGAAATGAAAAGCCATGTGATGAATGGGAATGGGATGAATGAATGTGCCAGGTCCTGTTTCCACAGGGTGCCTAGCTGTGACAGGCATCATTATAGCAATTTGGATTTCAGAAGCCTTTTTTCTCAGAACTTCAGTGAGACTTCCCATGGACTTAAAGACTGTGCACATGCTTCGGTTCCTTGAGGCTTGTGCATTGCTGGAATGATGATACTTCTCTGTATTGAAGTGACATTACAGGTTTTCAGCACTCTACAAATACAACTTGAATGTATTTAACCCTAAAAATGGTGATAATAATACAGTTTCTACTGGCTGAGATATAGTTAATATTGCCCCATAAGTATGTAGGACTAGGTTCTTGGTTCTTGGAGTAGGGGAAAAATCTGTGCTCTTACACACGTATAAATGCTGAAACAAAGGTCCAGCTTTGCAGTGATGTCAATGGAAGCTTGGGATAATAAATATTATATAAAATTAGGTGTTCTTGAATAGATGGAAGCTTTCTGGAATAGAGACAGCTTTGAGGATAGGGGATATTATGATAATCAATGAGCAATCAGGGTCATACAGTAACTTCGTGAAAGAGCTCTGTATGCTATGTAATTTTAACCATCAAAACATCTAATTTGAGCTAGTAAGTAGTAGGACAGTTCAATGCATAACATCTGCATTGCCTCTGCTTGTGTTCTTTCGTGAAACACCGGTGGAATCAGCAGGCAAGCTGTGGTTGCTATGAATATTGTGGTGCAACTTGGAAGAATAAAGAGCATATCCTCTTCCTTCTCTACCTTCCTCTGCTGCTGTGCTACATGACTTTTAAAGTTTTCCAACCAGAGTGATGCTATGTGGCCAATGATGAATGTATTTCCTAGGAAATAACAGTCGACTAGGCTTTATTTAAGTCTATATATTTTTTAGAGTAATTTCTGCTAAATAGGTTGAATTTCAGAAATACCATTTAGGAGGTAATATCAGAAGATTTTATGAGAAATACGTGATTTTAAAAACATGAATAATTGTAATGTCATCACAAAGAAATAAGACCATGTAGCAATATGTGAATTGAAGAATGAAACTCAGAAGATGATGGCTTTGTGAAATAACTAAGAACATATTACAACATGCTCTTAGAGAGGGTTCACAATCTAAGCTTGACCTTGAGAAAAAGTAATTCAAATTGTTTCAACATTTCTAAAAGATGTAAAAGGAAATCACAGATCAGCAAGAGCCAAAATAGGCTTCAATATCTAAGTTTATAATGCTATATTTATTTAATATTTTACATTATGCTTGGTTCTTTTGGGAACTTAGTTTAATGTTCTATTACTCTATAGACTATTTTTAAAATAATTTATTTAACTGAGAATTTCTTACAAAGTACATGAGGAATGATTTGCTAAACAGTCCCAGAAAAATAATTCTCAAAATATTTCAGTGCCCAAAGCACTGTTGCTGAAATGGATGTAGCAACAAACATAATTCTCTGATTTTAGACATCAAAGTCAGACTTGAGGTGTGGAAAAAAAACCTAAATACTCTGCATGACTACTTAAAAGATAGGAATTGTTTTTACTTTTGCAGTCTGAAGATAAAAATACCTTTAATTCATACTGAAAGCAACTATAACAGCAACCATGCTCATAGCGTAATTCATACATTTATACCTCCTTATTACATTTCAAACTCTTGCATTTTAACTCAGTTTCTTGAAAAAATTGAAATGAACAGATCTCGAAGGAAATGAAATATGAATGGAAAAACTAGATCCCTGCCAAATCTGGTCAAACTGCAAAATTGGCTCAAGCAATGATCTGGAATGGTCAGCTGAGTCCAGACATTGGAATTGGGAGCTTTCTGTCTCATTCTGCTGTCAAGCAGTTCAGGGTAGCTCCTTGATTTTTATTTGTTTGAGATAAAAGACCTGATGGGAAAAGGTGATGAGAGCAAGGAGCTTAATGCCACTGGAAGGAGAGTCTGGAACGAGAGCAAGCCTGAGAATCAGTTAGCTGCCAGTGTGGGGCTGGGGGCTGGGGCAGCCTGGGGAGCAGAGACAGAGCCACACGCTCCTCTGGTCCCCACAGCGTGGCGTGCTGAGGAAGGGCTAGGGAGGAATAATATATCATCAAGTACTTAAAACTCTCTATTAATGCCTAATGAAAAGGGAGGTGAAATAATTTTTCATATTAATCTAATTCTGCAATTTCTAGTTGTTTGCTCAGTGCCACAGCTTTGTTTTTCTTTTAACATATTTTATGTGTGTGTCTCATGTGAATTATTTTTCAATATATGGAAAGGTTATTTCAAATTGTTTTTAATTCAAATTAGAGCAGAGCTGGGTTGACTGTCTGGTTTCAATTGAAGGGGAGTAAAAGATAGTAAACAGATCAAATTTAAATATACATTTTAGCAGAATAGATTTCATAGTAAAGTTTATTTCACACATTACCATTCCCCTGAACTTTTAAAAATAGCATAAACAGACAAGCCACACAGTAAGGGAATTTTGCCCTTAAAAATAATCAAAAAATCTTTTCTCAGCAGGCTTGCAAAAATGGTATTTAAAAACCTCACTTCTTCCCTGTTATTTTAAAGGCTAAAACATTGGGCATGGATCTGTTTCTGATCATTTATGAGCTAATTACTACACTTTGTACTGAAATAGCTCTCTGGGATTAAAATTTCTGGTTGCAGCTGTGGAAAGAGAAATTCAGAATATTAATGAAGCAAAGATTTTTGTTTTCTTGAGTATTTTTATTCAGTTTTTTGTATTCTATCCTTTTCCAGTATAAATTGCAAGAGAAACAGAGAATGACAACAAAAATTGAGAACTTCTATTTGATTATTTTTCAAACTTCCTTAACACAAATGGAGGAGAAAAATATATACATTATTATTATTGCACATTAAATGCAACTTCACCAGTTTAATATCATTGAAATAACTGGAGGATATGAGTGGGGAACAGCAGAAGACAAAAGCTCTGCAGAGCTGAGACCAACTTTTCAAGGGGTATTTTGATATTTTAATCCTTTTAAAGTATCATATGTAATGCAAATTAAGCCAATTATTTGGAAAGATATGTAAAGAGCGTTAAACTAATTTACTTTTTTCCTGCAAAGTATTTCTTGGTCAACACTACTTACCTAAAATTTCTGGACCTCTGTATGTTTTTTGTGTGTGTGCCTGAGCAGGGACTTCAGGCTTCCAGTGCCAGACTTCAGCCTCAGGGGCCATCCCTGTGCAAACTAACCGTCTGCCTTCCACTGGAAATAATGCTGCTGCTGCTAAGGACATTTTGATTAAAACTGGTGGAACCTGGCTAAGCTACCTTGCAGGAAGAAGCAAATCTCTGAAATCTAGTATTTCCTCTGAACCTTATTCCTGTGGCAGGGGAAATTCTTCCTCTCAGTGCCATGACTCGTCCCTGAGGCATTTGATTTACAGCTGATTTATGAATCTGCAGATTATTACAGGTACAGCCTGACCAGACACTTCTCCAAGGTGCTCCTCACATCCATGCAGGAGCAGCCAGAAGCAGGCTCTCCTACCAGTGGCAAAGTGTTTTCCTGGGGCCTCCTCAGATCAGGGCAGGAGCTGGCTCTGGGATGACGGACCTTGCCATGCTGCATCTTGAGGACAACATCTTACTTCCTAAAACATTTTCCCCTTAAAAGTGGAATGAAATTGCCACTGGTATGCTTTTTATTTTTGCCACTTAACTTAAAAGAAAGCTTTCTGAAAACTTACTTTTCAAAGGATAAAAATGAAAAAGAACATTATTTCAAATTTGTGACTCAGTGTTATTGGTGTAAGACTTCAACTGTCAATAAACAGGCTGACAAAATAGTTCTGCATGTGCTGATAGTGGACAGAGCTGTAAAATATTCCCTGACTAAATAAACGTATTTGAAAGGCAATTTTTTTTTTGAATGTTGTTTTAAAAAGAAAATTAAGAAATAGCTAAGTGGCATTAACCATAATAGTCTTGCTTGGGAATCAGGGCTTTTCCTGTCGGAAGAGGCTTCCTTGAGGCACAGTGATTTTTCTGCCAAAATGCATGTAATTTTTCTGGATCCCCTTGGGTGCTTAATATTGACAGAAATGAGCTTGGCCCTGCCAGGGCTGTGTAATGGAAGATAACAGAATATCACAACTAGCTCACAAAAAGTGTAGTGGGCAGCTGGACCACATGCTTGCAGAAGGCTTCCCCATTGTGCAGCAGCCGAGTGCTGCGCACCAAAAAGTTACAAAAAAGTTACAAAAGTTACAAAATAGAGGCCTTGTCTGTCCACACAGTTATTAGAAAAATCACAGAATCAGTTTAGGCACAGCACTCGGTTCATGAATTAAGCAAAATGGTTTAAATCTCCTTTGGAATGCCATTTTTCTGTAGTAAAGCACTTTTTGCATGCATTTAATTTTACTATGAATACTCCCATTGATTCCAATGGGACTCTCAGATGCAAATCTTGTAAAAGTTTGCAAGATTAGCCCTTTTCCAGTAGAATTATTTTTGAATATATATTGGCTCAATAAGGATGGGAGTAGTCTAATTTATCCAAGAAGTATTTATCAGATAAGGTGATATATAGAACCGTATTTCCAAACGTATTGTTCTGAGACTCTAAACTTCAGCCTAAATTTAGGAGAGGTGTGTGCCACACTGTGCCTCAAAGACTCCACAGGTCTGGTTGTCTGAACGTTGTAATGATCCACATCCTAAGTGATTTAAGATGTAGCGATGTTTGCCTTGGAAACAATGCTCTTTTAAGGAAGATCTGCCTCTCTGCATCATATCAGTGTGTGTATATGCATGGGTATCTCTCTCTGTATAAATATAGATTATTAGATAGATGCATGGATTAATTCATTTTTTTTGACTCAGTGAATAGCTCTCTCTACAAACAGCTGTACTGGCACAACATAGATGTGCTGTGGTGGGAACTCCTAAAGATAGAAGTGCAACCATAGCTTCTCCATTACAAAAACACTGCTTTAGTTTCACCATGCCTGTCTTTAAGAGGCCTGAGCCCAGGGGTGATACTCTGATGTTTAGTGAAGAGCCTCAAGTCTTGAGAAGGTGAAAGAGTTGGATGGTTAGGACTGTAATGTCTAACACCCACTGATGACATCAGATCATACCAAGGTCACCCACTGGGAAATGGAAAGAAGAGTTTCCACATTTTGTTGGAGGCAAGACTTTTAATGAAACAGTAGTAGCAGAACATGCAATGCCAAAAGAGAAAGTAAATTAGTTCAGGGCAAAATGATTAATATCTGAACCCAGAGCAGATTATCAAGTAATAACAAAATATTTTTTACTTTAATAAGTAACATTAAATATAAATAATTAGAAGAGAAAAAGTGAATGTGATTTCGAGTGTTTTATGGAAATGAAAGAAAGGCTATTGGAAAGAAAATGAACAAGCAGAAGAAAAATGTTCCCACACTGCAATTGGCTTTTAAGAAAGAAAGAAAAGCAAAAGTGGCATGGCAGTAGCTAAAAATACATTGTATCATCTTTCTCTGTAGAGCATTGTCATCAAATGGTGAAAGACGGTTACAAGGATCAGTGACAATTTGTAACTAACTTGTGAGGAACAAAGAATATCCATTTAAATATTCCATTGCTGCTGATAAAAATCAGGTAAGGGGATCCTTGGAAATAGTTCCTGTTCTCTTTCCTTGCAGACAGAGAGGCAGAATTTCTCATACCTATGTGCTGTCAGTTTGATTGATGTAACAGTGGAGAGGGAGTTCATGCTTAGTTTGCTTAGCAGTTGTTGTTTATTAAGAATTGATAATGGTACTTCTGACAGGTCTAGCTCTATTGTGGTAGTTACAGCTCTTTCCGAAGAGCTGACATGTGCAGAGTAAGAAATAACTATAAACAATCAACAACTATAGTATGGCCAGAACATAAAGAATATTTATTTTTTGCTTCTTCCCTGGAATGTCTTGGTGCTTTTGTGCTTGTGACTTTCCCAGGTACGACATTTTGCACTTATTTCACTTATTGCAAAGAAACTGTTTCAAGACAGCAGCTGCTTAAAAGCCATTGTGCTACTCACTTAGGAAATTGCATCTTCAAAATATTATTAAACTGTTGTTTTCAGTAGTTGACTTAGCTTGGTTCTGTCTTTAGCTTGCTGTTATGAACAACTTAGAATCACAAAAGACAATGTTTGGCAAAAAATGACAGCATGAGTAGATTTCTGAATGGCATTTTTTTTCTGTTGTTGACCTAAACTTAAAAAACTGCAAGCTGCAACATAAAACAAAAGGAGTCAAATATCCTAAAATGTATTTTAATGTAAAGCATAAATATTAAAAGAAAGAATAACAAATAGCAAAAATCTATTCACTATTGCATATGCAACAAATCTAGCACGGAGAAATGACTGATCATACTCTCATACACACTTTCACTCTCACACATACTTGTTCGCATTATAAATTAATGTGGAAGCCTTTCATTGGTGAAATGGGAGAGCCAGTTGTTTCCAAGCACATGCACAAGTGAAAGCATGGGTGTAACTTATTATGCAGTCACTTGTGTCTCAGAAGGAAAACGGATTAACTCTCCACATGCCGCCTTTTCCCTCTCCAGTAGGGTCAACTAACACTTTAAGACTTGAGATACATAGTAAAAGACTTTTAAACAAGAAATGTGAAAGAAAAGGCCTGTGAAATGTTATTTTCTTAATGTGGTTACAGAGTGAATGGATTTCTTTGTTGTAAATTGAAGCAATCCACTGGATTAGATTAATACAAAAAGACACATTTGAGAATTCTTTGTGAATATCAAAATAGTTATATGTATTTGTATAATCATAAACTTGATCTTGGAAATGTTGTTTGTGTAGCTTGTTGTATGTCGTTTCCTTAGCAATGTATAAACATTACAAATGAAAATCTGAGCTCTCTTTTCTTCTTTCAGTGTGACTTCAGTTTTGGAATGAGTAGAAAACATCTTTTCACTGTGTTGGTTTTTTCATATTTAGTAAGGTTTTATTTAATAGGTAGTTACATTTAAATTAAATTGTAATTGATTTTAAATTTCAGTTCAACCATATTTTAATTTGCTTCAATATATCTTAATTTCTTTATATATTATAGTAATATTTTTATATAAGAATATCTAGTGAAATGATTTTGTACAAGTAATTAAATATGATGTGAAATTATTTTATTCAAATCAGACCATTTCTATTTATTTGAGTGGTCATGACTTAAAAAACACACTCATGCTCTGTGGTATATGCTTCTACACATTTAAACAAAGAGACTGGAATTTCTTTTTTGTATCGAATGTTATATTTGCCAAAATGCAATATTTTGTTAGATAGACTGCTAAGAAAAACAAACAAAAAAATAAACTCCAGTTAACACAGATTATATTGGTTGCTCCAATTTAGCATCTCCATGAATTTGAGAACGTAAGTGTAAACTGGAAGTGAATTTGAATGTGCTTTCTCATGTTAGTGTTGTAGTTGCTGGGCTACAGTATATCAACAGTGTGATTCCTCCGGTCTCTCCTATGTGGTTCTTTGTCGTTTTGCACACAATATTTTCATGTTCATTAAAACAGACAGTGTGAGATGCGAAGAACACTTTAGACTATGGGTTAAGACACCTGGTTCCAGTCCCTGGTATGGAAAATGTTTAATAACTTATGCAAAGGGAACAGTTTCTAAAGGAAATACTGAGGAAGCCCATTGAAGTAGCTTTGCAGCTTCTGGTTCCACAGTGAACAGATATCTTCGTAATGACTACCCCTGCTATTGTGGCAACCAGCCTCTCCAATGCACAACTGTAGTGTGGGAAGGAGTTGCATATTTAGTTCTCTGAGAACTGAGCAGAATAAATGCCCAGTGGGCACATACAGTACGTACAGGATGCTTCTATGCTTTTGAAAAGTATCTCCTATTAAGCTCTTTTTTCCCCCTTGCCCTAAGAAAATCTTTAACTTCTCTTTGCATGAACATGAATACTTTAAAAATCTCCTGACACAAAACCAAACCAGCCAAAACCAACAACAACAACAATGAAAAAAAGAAAAGAGACAGACAGAAGAGAGAGAGGGAAAGAGACAGAGAGAGAGATCACCTTTCTACATTCTTGAGTCTGCCTGTATTGGAAATCCACAGGGCTCCTTGATAACTTTGATCTCTTGGTTACAGTAAAATCTTTCTGGTATTTTTATTTCTATGGTTTTTATTAAACCAGATTTTGTGACTGAACTTTTCAGAGAAGTTATGGACATAAGACTGAAAAAGAGCAGTAAGAACACGGGAGAGGACAAAAATATTTCATGACGAGCATGCTTCTCTGACATTACTTTCAAAGTATTTAAGGAAAGGCTTTCCTTTTTAACTACTTTCCTGCTACAATGAACTGTGATAAAGTGCTATGATAGATATCGAAACATATTCAGGGGATTAGAAGAAGGCAGATATTGTATGAATAGCATCACTTTCCATACCCACTCCCTCTGAAGAACCCGGCCGTTCCCGAATGGCAATTTCCTTGGCCTCTCTGAAGAGTGTTTCAGGAAGAATTGGAAAACACCGCTATCTTGTGGCCGAAGGACGAACAACAACTGGAAAAGGCTTATTTCCTCACCTGCCTGCTAGGTCAGGCTTTGTATCAAAAATACTAATGAAAATATCTTCCATGAAAACTAGAATCTTAAAAAAAGGGATTTAAAAAAATCTCGTAGGACCTTGGATGACTGAAGAACTTCAGATAAACTGAGTTTTCCGCTGGGTGTGAATTTCATGTTGCAATCTTGAATTCAAAGTACCACTGTCAAGTTTTTGAATTTGGAGTTTAAACACCCATCTGGCTTCATACAGTTTGAGCATGCTGACTGGACACAAGCAATGTTGCTGGGCCACGTTATCTGGAATTTTCTGAGAATATTTTTGAATGCCAGTTCATTGCAAGTTTTAGCTAAGACAAACAGGCATTTTAGGGTTTTAGAACTTCTTTGTGCTTTATTTTAGAAAGTTCAGGCCTTCAGTGTCAGATTTCTAGTGCCGAGGGACCAGATTATCTCCTTTGGTCTTAGCCGACAGCTTTTATCTCTCATACGTGCTGTGATCTCCTGGCAACTGATCTTGTACCTGCTTGAAAATGTAACTTCAACTGACTGTAAAAATGCATGGCTGAGGTCTTTGACATGTATTTCAACTGACTTCAGTGGAATCCAGTGCAGTTTGGTAGAATCCAACAATGTAGGTGTTATTTTTTCTTTTGTTAGTTACCAGAACAATCTCCTATCAAGGAAAAATGTGCAACCAATTTCTATCTATTGTATCTAAAATTAGCTATGAATTTTATTTCATAGAATCATGGAATGGTTTGGGTTGGAAGGGACCTTACAGGTCATCTAGCTTCCAGTCTCCTTGCTGTGGGCTGGGACATCTTTCACCAGACCACACTGCTCAGAGTTCCATCCAACCTGGCTTTGAATACTTCTAGGGATGGGACAATCTCTTCCAGTGTGTCACCACTCTCACAGCAAAGAATTTACCGAAAGTAAAGAATTTCTTCCTAAGTAGAGAATGATTCTGTCGTAATCATGCCTATTGTTTCTCTCTGTAACATCTGTCTTCTGTGACTGATAATCTATTCTCTGCCCGAATCTCAGTAAAGCCTTCAATCCACAAAATTACTTGCTTAGTTCATTAATATCTTGGTCTCAAGAGAAAACTAGTGATTTTGGGGACCGTGATATCTTTCAAAATAAGGTATTCTGATTTACTAGTATCCTCATAAAATAGTGCTATTTGTTTGGGAGTACTCTCTCTGTCCTGTTGGAGTACCTAACATGTAAAGATAAATATTAATTTTTTTTTCTTCCCATATATCTGACATACTTTTCCCCCCCTAGATATGACAATTCTCAAATTGAAGAAGACAACTTTTGATTCATTCCTTATACTGGCCACACTACTCCACAAAACAGAGCATTAATGAGACAAGAATTCAAGTCATCAAGGACTAAAACTTTCCAGTGGTAGAGCTCAGATCAAACTTTAAAGCTCCAACACTAAACTTAAAATATTATTCTCAGGATGTTGATTAATACCAAGTCAAAAAAGATACAAGGACTGCATTGACAGAAAGGACATAGTATACCAGGGAGTGAAGAGTGCCAGCTCTGCATTAAATCCTTCAGTGTGGAGCCCATCTGAAAAGGCATGATTTGACAGAATTTGTGTTGGCAAGGTTAATTGCATGAGATTCTTAGTGTTGTATGGTTGAAAAATTGCTGTGATCCCTAAATACAGACGGAAGGGAGAACTAATAGAAGAAACAGAAAAACATGTGGCCGTGTGTTACATTGTTATAGGAGACAGGACAGGAATTCTGGCAACAGAATTTTGCTTGTAAATAGGTCAGGAGTGGATTGGAAGACTCTTACTTGCGGCTGAAGAGCCCCTTCTGTTAATGTACATTTCTTGCTTTGATTCCCCTCAGCTCCACATTTTGTCATCTCAGAATCTGACACTTGTGGCAGCAATGAATGATATTCTCTCTCAAAAAACAAAAATCGATTGCATTTTTTTAGCTGCAGCAATTCTTCATCTATGCTGAAGAGCACCCTAGGCCCTTAGGACTAGTTGTGCACATGTTCTGTGCTCTAGTACTGTGCTGCAAAGCTCTTGGTTAAAGTTTTCTGCTTATCTAAAAGTCATCCAACTGCTTTGTTTTGTTCCTCACTCCCGAGAATCTGAAATATACTAAACCTTACCTCTCAATCTTAATTTCTTTCATATCCCTTAATTCTTAACGTCTTTTCAAAGCACTGGTCATCCTGGGTGCTGGTCATTGTGATGTGGATGATTCAACAGTGGGGCTTTAGTCAGTCACGCTGAGCAAAATGAGTCAATGACAGGTTTTGGCCAAGGTTAGCGTACTTGCGGTGTCGGTGTGGCACTTCAGGGTATGATTTAGTGGTAAACAGGGCAGTGTTGGGTTAACAGGTGCACCCGATGATCTTAGGGGTGTTTTCCACCCTTAATGAGTCTATGATTATGAACTATGCAATATATCATAACAGGTGCAAACGTCCTTTCCTGAGAGAAGTGTTGGCAGTTCTTTCTTATGGATTATCCTTGTATGCTATTTAAATGGAAGCTATACAAAATAGGACTTACTAAGGGTTGAATTCACCCTTTAAAATAGTCCAACATATTCTCTTGGCCTGTTTAACCTTCGTAAAATAGATGAACAATATATTCATTTTTTGCCTCTGGACTCATTAGTTAGAAAGTTTCTATTTCAGGCCTCTTTCTTCTAAAGCTTAGCTGCCTCAATGTACTGCATTTCAGATTAAGTCTTCTCTAAACTTGTCTCTGTCCAAAGGAACAAACCCAAAGTACCAAGTCACTGGTACTATACTTTGTAAGAATTTAAGAGCTCTCTAGGTAACATTTATTGTCTGTGGTACAGTTTCTATGGTAGCAGCCTTTCGGCTGTTTCATTGCTGCTTTCCAGACTAGATCTGTATAAAGCAGATGGCAAGTGGGTTGACATTTCAATTTGAGTCATGCCAATTGAAATTGACAACCTCATGTTAAGTATGCTAATCCTTAATTGGAAAGTATATCCCATTTGAACTACTGAATTTGCTGAGCTTTCACAGAAGACGACTCTGCAAATCTGTTGTAATCTACTAGGATAAAGCAGACTACAGAAGCAGGGCAAATAGTATTTTCTCTTGAAAAAGATACATTGGGAGGAACTACTATGATACTTAAGATTAGACAGGATTTGTTTTTTGTTTTGTTGAGTGGTATTTGTTGTGTGGGGTTCTTTTGTTTTGTGGGGTTTTTGAAATTTGTTGTTGTTGTTTTTTAAGGAAGAATGTGTTTTTGGTCTTGAGGACAATGTTTAATTGGGCCATAGGCATGCTGGATGAACTTCAAAATCCTGAAAGTTTGGCTTTTGTTGACACCTTGGGTTTTTGAAAGTGGGCTCAAAGCCATACATCCAGAAGGCTAAGGAATCCTACATGGGCTACTCCTGCTGCTCAGAGAACTGATAATTCTAAAGAGTAGGCTGCATCGTATCTTCACATATTACAGTAAGGAAAATTAATTCTTGTTTAAGTTGAAGACACTGAATCCTATGTTTGTATAGCTGTTAGACAAAAAGAAAAAAAAATAGAACAGGATTTTTTCCCCCTTTTTTTCTTTTGAAGACTCTTGAAGGACAGATAGGATAAATTGACTCAAATGTTTGGGAAAGGATGGAAAAGTTCATTGTAATGAATTTTATTTTTTTGGTAGTTTGAATGCAAAATTGAAGCAGAAGCTGAGGTGTTCTTTTTTTTAAGGAATAAACTTAAAGGATCAGGTGATCTTCTGCAGTTTAATCTTCTTAAGTTCTTCTCCATTACTCCTCACACTTAGCATCTTGTCCAAATGAGAGGCTGGAGAAGATAAGGAAATGCTTTCAAAGCACTTGAATTTTATCATTTGAAATGAAATATTTATTTTGAAAGTTCAATGAATTACATAAGGTACACGGTAAAATCCAAGAGTTTAAATCTCTGAAATAATTCATGGGGGCAGGATAGGAATGCTTGAAACAGTACTAGCCATGTTTCGGCTAAAGATGGAATAAGGTCTTTATTGAAGAAATTTTGCATTATTGTAGGAGCATTGTATAATCAACATTCAGTTTTCTACAGAGCTCTGCCACAGAGCTACAGAGAGAGGGTGGCATGTAACTGACATGCCTAAGGCATAAAAAACTCTTTGTCAAAATACTGTGGCAAAATTTGACTTATTGCTTGTGCAGACTTTGCAAAAGATTTCAAAGGTCTACCACTCTCCATTTACGCTTTCTGCTCTGGAGTGCGTATTCTCTGATTTTTGTGATGCTGCGATTGCTGCGTGTCTGGCAAATTTGTCTCATCCATACTTTGGCTGTATCCATGCTGGCTCTGCACAGTGTTTCTCTTCTCTGTGGCTAGAATAAGCCATATGGATTAAAGTCTGTGGTTTGGCAGATAAAACCTACGAAAACCTATGTCTTTTGCCAATGCAATATAATACGTTTATTAAACAATCCTGGTGTTAGATAAAAGGGACGAGTAATACCCCTTTCATCTCAGACTGTGTAATGAAGGTACACTTCAAGTTTTCTCTGGTTCCTGTAACTGCTACATGGAAGCCAGGGGTCAGAGAAGTCATGATGTCACACAGGGGCCATTTGAATTCCCATTTTTCAGGCAGTCCAACAGTTGATGGGTCTATAGATAAAAGTTCAGGAGGGTTAGATGCCTCTTGTTATTCATCCTATGGTGTCTGCAACTGTAGGTAGCCTTGAAAATTATGACTAGATTTAAGGATCTCAGCCTGCCATAGTCTGGCTAACGGACATGAGTGTCTAAACAGGGACAAGGATAGCTAATAGTTTGATGGGAAACAGCAAAGATGCAAGTCAAAAGACATGCATTTTTTATTAAGCAAATGAAGCTTGGGCCTCTGTGACTACCTTTCTTGAGTTCAATCTCTACATTTAACCATCCACAAAAGAGAATTAAATTACATATGTGCTATGCATAACTTACAGATGAGCAGAATGAGTCTTATACAAAAGTATTTACCATTGTGACTGCAGCTGCAGAATTGGGCACATTTTCAGCTTTCAGATGAGAAGAAACATGGCTGGAAAAATAAATGAAACCTGGCTGAAGCCCTTTGCCGAGGAACGCTTCAGTAAGCTGGTTTGGTTTATATTTTTTTCTACTTTGTTCTATCCAGACACTTGCTGGAGGAGAACTTAACAATTCCATATTCATAGAGAGATTTTGTATCATATTTCAGTCTGTTTTAATTGTTTTGAGTGCAATCTTATTCTATAGGTTCTATGTGAACAGAAATGATAGATAAGCAGTAAGCCGTATTAAAGTTCCTGAAAATGGCAAACTCTTTTACTTAATCTTGTTGCATACCAAAGATTTAAATTTTTTAAACAATTTAATTTATACAGATTAATAGACCAGACAATATTTAAGTTTTCAGAGGATTTCTATTTTTGATGAATCAGTATTATATGTTAAACTAGTCCTGAATACAAATTGTTCTATTCACATAAAAATATAGTGGCTACATAATTTGTAGCTTGTGCAAGTTAGGGATCTGAAGGAATCATGGAATCTCAGGGAATCTCATTACTTATTTTGAATTTCATTCCTGCCTTTGATCATATTTTTAATCTTGTAATTGCTATTTAGGTTATAGTCCAGCAGATTCTAAGAAATATTCAGTGGGTTAACTATTATCTATATAGGCGCATAATTTTGCCTCCCTAGAACAAGTTTTGAAACAGAATAATGACTTCTATGCCATAAAGAACTGGAATCTGAAGTCATCATTTGCACCTGCTAGCAAAACCATAAAAGACTTAAGCAGCACACGTCAATTTATTTTAAAATACTGTATATATATGATTTGATTGACCCATTTGGTTCAGTAAGGGTTATTGTTAAGTTTAAAAATCTTCAGTAAAGACATTTTCTATATACCCTAAGGCAAAATTTGGAAATTATGGCACACATCTTAGCTCAGAGGTGCAAGTCCATAAAGACCTTAGTATATGGAAGCTGCAGCTAGAGCATGACAAGTGCCCAGTGGATGTGATAACAGATTTGTATAAAGAACAGCCAAAACTACAGAAGATGACAAGAACAAAAGTTCAAGGGTTGCTTTGAACTTCTTAACACTTTGGACTTAAAGGAGCTGATTCTTCATGGCCTCTGAAGAGACCACTACTCTCAGAACATGGACTGGTGAGATTCTGCAACTAGCACACCACTGTTCAGAATTCCCTAGCTGTATATATACTTTGCAAAGCTCATCTGTTAGTAGACAGCTTATATTTGTCTTGCTTGCTGAATATTCACTTCTCCGGTACCCTGATGCAGGACTTTGGCAGTAGCAAGAGGTCTGTTCCAGTTTTAATTTAAAGTAAGTATGTTAAAAGACATAAAATACAGGTATCTGAACTTCAAGGGTGAAATATATGAAAGACAGATTGCATCTGTTGAGTGGAAAAGTATAAAACGAAGGTTTTGAAAACAGATCCCTTGTCTGCTCTGCTCACTCCTGGTAGAGTATTTTTTTCCCTCATGTCCGAATTCATAGGTGAGGGACTTCCTCTGACTTCCATGGTTGCAGCAAAGTTCATACAGTCCTGTGTCTGATCTTGGGAAAATTTCCTTCTTTCTGTCTTCTTTTGACTCTGGGTTTGCTCTCTTTACAAGCAAGTTCCCTGGTTCACTCAGAGAAACGACATGTTCTGCCCTTAGCCTTTTTCTATCTGCCAAAAGAAAAGTTTCTCTCACCTTTAGTGTGTTTAGTAGTTTGTGGGGCTCGACCCCTTCTTGAGCGTCTGCCTGACTTATGACAAAGTGATCAGAGTAACTTCTTCCTTGCTGTCCTATTGTGCCATTTTTAAACAAAACATAAAACATGAATTGCAAATAAACTAAGATACCAGGTTTTGCACTCCTCAATATTTACTGCCAGACACAGAGATTTGAACTGAGGAGCAATTGGTATCATCCAGTCAAGTTCCAGTCGAGGAGTATGCGTTTCCTCCTCACAGTGTATTGTTTCATTATAAATGCAAATATATTTATAAATTTTTAACAATTGTAACCTCTGAAAAACCATTTTTGGTGTCAGTCTGCTCAACAACAGCACCTGGAATTTAATCATTCAGTCATGCATGTCTTGCCACCACTACACTCTCGTGTGACTCTGCTGAGGGGAGGTATGGCACTCCAGAGGTGTACTGTGGCTGAGAGGGAAAGTAAGGTGTTATTTAGAAAGCTTTAGTTTAGCATGTTTTAAAATACTTACGTGGTTCATTGTTTCACCTGTTGTCCCACACTTCAAAAACTGGCATATTTTGTAGCTGTGTTTGAGTGTGTGCCTGGTTTTAGCAATTCTCTGCAATTCCTGTCCAGGACTTTCCACAATCTGCCCATGGCCCAGGATTCCATTTCAGTCCCCTGAATCTGACAGTCCCTGCCCCAGAGACACTGCAAGAAGGTTTGTGTCCAGTCCCCCCAAGCCCTGCCTGCCCATGAGTCCTGCTGAATCCAGGTGCCATCGCCATGGGCTTGTCCGAGGGCCGGGTCACAGCCTCCAGGCTGCCCAGCTTCCTGCTGCCGCGGTGGGGTGGGTGCTGGGGAGGGAAATGACAGGTTGACAGGCATACTGTGGATTGCTCTGCAGAGTTCGTGTAAGCTATTTAATGTGTTTAACAACTAGGCCTAACTTTTGTGAAAGTGCACAAGAATTATTCATGGCTAATGATATCTTGAGTACATCATATTATTTTGCGTGCGCTTTTGTATGCGCATGTTTGTAAAACATACAACATTTTTAGGCATTTTGTAGTAGTCATTATATCTTTAACCAACTAATTTGTAAGGGACATGTTTAAACAACAGTAAACCCTGCTTTTTAGAATACTAACGGATGTTGTTTCCACATGCAGCTCAAATACTGCATATACTTCAATACTTTGGGTATTTCTGTGCGTCAGCGCATAGAACAACACTCCTAAGAATATTTATTGTCTCGTCAAAAGCCTCAGTTTCAACAACTAAAACAGAATAATAATTAAGACAATTTATTCTGGTGGTGGAAACATTTTGCACTGTAGCTATAGCATTTTACAAATGCTTCCTTAATAGTTTGTCAGTTCCTGCCATGTAGATGTTGGATAGCTCCACCAGGAATGTACTGGAATTAAAATCCATATGGAAGAAACATTGCCTTGTATGGCAAAAAGAATTATGATAGGCGAAAAAAAAAATCAATTGTCTTTTCCTAGCCAGGAAGTTGGTTTCATACTATGGAGATTCTCTGTGTGCCAATTACTTTTAAAGAAATGTCTTAAGTCTCCTGCTGCTTCATTGTCGTTCTTGGATTTGATTAAACTTATGCAAATAAAGGCACCATAGATTAATATATTAGCTGCAAAACAATACAGTAATGTCAAAGATCTTTTGTCACAGTGGAAAGGATGGAAATCAAAGAGAACATGAAACAGAACATGAACTACAGGAAAAAACCATAATAGAAATTGCAGAAAATATATGAGAAACATAACTGGAATAAAAGCTTGTCACCAGGAAAAAATGCTCACCATAACAAATTTTTCTATGGCTGTTTATGCTTTCAAGGTTATTTCCTTAGTCCATTGTTCAGGTTTGTGCCAATAAACCTCATTTACTTTCATATCCATTTATCTTTACCTTCTGAAGAAAGGTTTATTTAAATAACAGCCTTACTATTGAAATTGTGCCGGTATGTGCACTCCACATAGAAGACATGGAAGAAGATGACCCCTGATATTTCAAATGTTTTATTTCCATAAGCTTTCAGGCAGAATATGGGAGAAAGGAAGGGGAAGATGCTTAGATTGAAAAATTTACTTAGAATTGAGAATACAATTCAAAGTAAAATATATTACAGTACATTTGGCTTCATCTTTGACTAAGATAATAAATCTAAGAGACTTCAGAGCAGAGTTCTTAAATTCTGCGTATCTTTAAGACTGATGTTTTAGTTTAAATTTCTTCCGTTATTAAAATTGACTGATGACAAAGCCAAGCATTGCTGCAAAATGGATTTGGCATTTTGGATAAACAGTTTCCTTAAAAAAATCTAAACCCTGATTGTCCCCTAAAACTTATACTGCCATTAGTGTGAACACTCTCTCTGACTGTACTTTATCAAAATAAGGCTTTAACTCTGCAGTTAGTGAAACAATGAAACATGTATGGAGGATTTATAGAGCACTTCCTCTTTAATCCCCTTCTCTGTGTCTTTCAAGCAAAGTTTTCAGGAGAAAGTGGGGGTATTTTTACATGTTTTTGAGGTGTCTGTATTTGAGTATATGGATAGAGTTTATCAATATGAGTAGAACATTCTCTCTATTGTTTGGACTATTTCTAGGATTGAATCTTCACCTGAAAGGAGATTTGGTCCCAAGTGAAGCAGTTGGGTTCTGTATCAGTATAAAGTACTGCTTTAGTTTCCTCTTACATTGTGTTTTCAGAATTTTAAACAGGAAAAATTATTCTCATTCTAAACTACACTTGTCCACAAATGAAAATTATATATTTATAATTATCTATCTATTTGACTGTGCTGGCATTTTTAGTGGCAATTATGTCCATTGTAAGTAATAGCTATTCAATATAAACTTGAAGAGTGAGGGTTGCCCAGAACTATTGGAATAACTTTTATTCTGCATTCAGATATATAGATACTTCTTATAGCATAGGCTTCCTCGGGAAATTGGTAGGGTGGTTTTCAGATTACCTCCACTGAGATTTCAGAATTTGCAATGGTTCTTCAGGTCCCACTGTGGCTCATGCTTCACCTGGCGATTGCCAAGGCTCTGTCCATGTAGAGTTCGGGAGCTGTAGTGGCCTTCCTCCCGCACCCCAGTGAGTCTTGCTTTTCACAGCCTGAACAGATATTGGCCAGTATGCACCACTGTGTCTCATGATGCCACGGAGTTAAAATAGCTCCAAGCTGTTGAGGACCTCTCTTGCCTGTCCACATCCAAGCCATCTGGCTAGGCAAAACCAAAAGATCAGGAGGTCAGCATAGATGTTCAAATTACCCTTACTGAGTCTTTGGAGCCTTTCAAGTCCCAGCTGTCTGGGATCTCAGCCAGTGCAGAACTCCTCTGGGAATTTTCTGCCCAGTGTAAAAAGCCAAAGGTAGAAACATGTGTCTTGACTGATCTCCTGATAATTCAGAAGGTAGATGAAAACACCAAATTACTTATCTATATATATAAGAAAAAAAGCACTGGTTTCTAGATTAGTCATTGCTCATGGGAGGTCTGACTCATGAACACTTAGGGCTTGGAGATGGTAATACTGCAGTGTGCTTTCTATTTCATACATAAAACTTGTATTCATGCAAAGT
Source organism: Melanocharis versteri (assembly GCA_013397845.1). Lineage (NCBI taxonomy): Eukaryota > Metazoa > Chordata > Aves > Passeriformes > Melanocharitidae > Melanocharis > Melanocharis versteri. Next base: position 282,680 of record VZTG01003225.1, on the reverse strand, counting down.
AATAATTGGAAAGTTATCCAGCTTGAAGTCCAAATTCAGAGTCACAGCTGAAAGCTCAGATTGAACACTGGCAATTGTGTTATGCCTTTAAATGAAGTGTTAGAGATTACAGGGTAATACAAACTCTGCTATTTCCCTGCTCAGAACATGACAATCTGGTTAATCTCTGCAGTTCCCATCTAAGGTTTCTCAAAAGCGGGGGACAGAGTGGGATGCTATGAGACTGCAAAGAGGAGTGGCTGTCATGTGCAGTGAATGGACCAGAGGGATACAAGCCAGCACCATAATGCCAGGTGTTACGTAGTGCTGTTAAACCTGCACAGATTAGGGTGAGCCTGTTCGTGTGACTTTGAGCTGCCAAAGACTGGCTCTCAGCCTTGCCACGCTGCCCCTTCTGTATCATCTGTGTGACCTCTGCAGTGCTCACTGTACCCACACTGGCCTCTGTTGCACAGTACTGGTGTATGGAGACTGTCCCCTGCAAAGCTGGGACCGAAATCTTCCTGTGTGAGGAGGTGTGGAAAGAACTGAGGGATCAGACACCAGTTTTCCTGATTTTAATGTCTTTCAGTCTCCTGCCGAGTTCTCTTGGCATCAGTGTATCTATATGAGGCTGTCCACAGTTTGCGGTATGGTGCCATTTAAACAAAAAGATGTCTCAGAACAGCTGAGGTCTGGAACAGTGAGAGCCTGACACCATCCCGGGGAGCTCTCCATGGGAGCCTGGGAGAACTGCTCTGATGATGCTTTTCACCATTTCCAAGACCCGTGCTCATCTTTACAGCTGGACATGGCAGCTTGATGTTTTGCCATATCTGTTGTTGCTCCTCACCCTTCTGGCTCCAAGTGATAGAGCAGTAGGGCTTAAGGCCACATGCCTTCTTCTCGTCAGCCTGTTCAAAGGAGAATTGCCCCACCTGTGCACTTAAATATATGCAAAGGTATTTGAGTATATTGTTTGTGCATTTACTCAATTAAAAACATGTATGCAAAAAAGTTGGTGTATCTTTAGCACCTTTCTTAGTATGAGACAGAGTGTCTTTTAGAAACACCCACCTCTATTTATTAACTTCAGAGGTAAGACTATTAGCTGTGAGTAACTGTCTCAACTTTAGTACAAGAGCTGAGACCAGACCTGAGCTGGGAGATGAAAAGCAGTGAAAGCATATTCTAGACTACGGTATCACTTTCATTAAAAAAAATCCAAACAAAAAAACAAATCCCCCCCCCCCCAAAAAAAAACCAACAAAAAAAAGGTTTAATTTCCTCAGACTTCACTAGTAAGCTAAAGAGTGCAAAACAGTGAATGATGCCCACAGAAGATTGTTTTCTGGCCATGTAGATCATCAAAATAATATTGAACTGCTAGAATAGGCAGGCAAATGACAGCTCGTATATCCAGTTAACCTCATGGAATTTTTTTTGTTTTGTCTTGGTTTGGGGGTTTTTTTTAGCTCTTGTGATCCTCCTTGCTTTGTGAGTAGAGACAGCAACTCTATGAACAATTTGCAAGCGTGAAAGCAAAAAGGAAAACTACTGGTGCAAGAGAGCATGAACAATTGATCCATATAGGTCGTTACTCTTGACATTCGTTTGATCTCTTTCTTTATGCAAATTCACTACAACTTGAAGAAAAATTACTTGTAAATAAGTTATTCAGGATGGTAGAAGCCTATCCAAACTACATGTGATATTGCAATACGCCTAGTTACTTAAGCTATTGTTTCTTAAAAAAAAAAGGATCCCTGGATATTAATAATCATTAGAATGCAACCACTGTTAGCTTAATATCTGGTGGGTTAGTTTTCTGTTTTTCTCTTTTTTTTTACCTTTCTATTTTTTCCCAGGTGTAGCCGGTACCAAATATTTCCATTTATTTAGAGATGTGAAAAGAATTAAGGACCTATATTATCTCTGTACTAAAATATTTGAGCTAAAGAAAAGACTGATACTATCCTTAAGCTTTAACTACTTTTATCTTTAATTAATGGCTTTGTTTTCTAACGCTTGTAAAATTTATTCTATTGTTGAAAAAAGAGATCACTTTATTTTGGGTACAGCACAATGCAATTTTTAAATAAATCCCAAAGTCTGAATTTCTGCTTTAGCTTCTGAATAGAATTTTAATTCGACTGGGCAGTTCCAAAGCACAGTTAGTGTAAGAAGAAGTAATGAAACAGTAGATGGCGCTCAATAATCTGCAGGATTTTTCAACACTTTTTAGAAACAGTAAAACCTGTTCCCTTCAAATCAGAGTAAGTGTACATTCAGTGGCATCAATGCTACAAATTGCTTCATTCTAATCTCCAGTGAAGGGGTCTGCTACACAAGTATCAGGCAGATAATAGATTAGAAGCCCACTCAAACTGTGAATGTTTCTTTTTTATAGCAGTGCAAATGCTGTTGAGAGGTATGTTTGTCAGGTTGCTGTTAAATGTCTTCATTTATATTCTTGTTTGTTAATTTGTTCAGCTTTGGAATTACTTATTGTTCTTTGGTTTTGTTCTCAACAACCACGATAGTCTCAACTACTCAATTTTTATAAAGAGGAAAAATATTTGGCTTGACTACAGAATGGCATCTAATTTTGACTTACAGTGTTTTTATGTGGAAACACTAATTTTTAATATTTAAAAAGAAAAGTCTTGTTAAAAATAAGTTTCTGCTGGTCAATCTATAATATGGGCTGTCTCTATAAAATAAAATAAGGGGAGACGAAATCTATCTCTCCTAGTATTTTCCAATGACAAAAGAATTCTCACATACAGTCTACTGTGGTCCTGTAGAAAAGGCCCTTTTGTGAGATGGAGGATTAGGAGCTACTCTGCTTTACAATTCTTAATATAAAATTCTGAGCCTAAAGTCATGTGTTGAGAGGGAAGATGAATGAAAGTTAAGGATTCTAGCCTGGACTTCAGAAGTTCAAGTTCAGTTCCATTCTGGCCTTAAAGACGTCCTGTGTGGCCTTGGATAACTTTTAAATACTCAGAGAATGCAGTGCCAACAGCCAGACACCTCAGCCTTGCTGAAGAAATGTACCTTAATCCCTCTGTGCCTGAATCCTTCATTTGTGAAATGGAAAGACGAAGACAGCTGTGCTTGCAAGGAGAAAGGTTACGTAGTACAGCTGTTACTATACTGCGGGGTAGGAGGTAGAGCAAAGTACCTAAAACTGATATTTAACTCAATCCGTTTGAACGACTGGTGATGAAGGGAAGCTCTGTCCTGTAGAGCACAATGGTTGCACTTCTATGTGTATTCTAATCAACCCCCCTAAAATACAAGAAATAAGGACAAAAATACTGAGTTCTTCTCTTCTGTAAGAGGTATTTTTTTTGAAAGAAACTGTACGAAGTCATAGTTCACTGAAATTCAGTGGGAACTAAATTCTGCTACTCTCCTTTGAAAATTCTCTAAACATATAAAGAATCAGCAAAAAACCTGGCAATCAGAAATTGATTTTATGCATGGCTATATTTTTATTTATTGTAATCAGTGAAAAGAAATCTTGATGAAATCTGTGTTGGGATACTGATGGCTACTTACATAACTGTGCCTCCAGTCTAATGTGTTACAACAGGTTTTCTGGCTGTCCTAATTTCTGCTTAAGACTATCCTGTTTCCCTTTCCGTTTTGATATTCCACCCAATCTTCAGCTTCACTGAGCAATTTTAGATGGCTACCAAATTTGGAATGATTTAACCTTATGCATGGTTAATGCCAGTTCCTCCTCCTCTGAGATACCATGAATCACCATGTTCTGTAATGGTGTCATTTTCTGGGTTATTTCTCATGTGAGGTGTTTGCTTTCAAGGCTGCTGTTAATGTCCAAGATGTCTGTTTTCTTTCTTCAATCAATGCTTTCATTGCAAAAACATCTGGGCTGGCCCACTGGTTTAGCTTCCAGCTAGAAGCACTGGAAACATGACTGTCAGACCTGTCATAAACTGGAAATGCTCCTGTCTTTGTGTTGACATTGGCACTGAAACTGCTGCACTGAAACAATAAAAACTGGACCCAAAGGAAACAGGAAGTAAAACCTAGTTTTAGAGTAAAATGAGAAAAACTTATTTCTAAGAAACAGAGAATTTGTAATAAAATGTCTATAGTTGTGACTTTTTTGGGTGGAGATGATAGCCTTATATGAAACTGTTCTCTCAGTTCAAAGCTGAGAACAGAACCTTGGCAGAGAACAGAATATCAAAATCTGTGATGAGTTTCCCTTCTCTAAAAGTCAAACCACTGTATTTCTAGACACTGAATTGCCACAACAGGCCTCATCACCCCCGGGACCTCTCTGTACCTCCTTCCTTACCTCACATTTGTCTTGTCCTTTTTAGACTAGGAAGTATCTTTTCTTTTTGAACATTTATGACGCCCAGCTCCTTCTGGGTAGTACTGGAAACAACAACAGCAAAACATGCTGTGACATAAAAAAAAAGAAAAAAAAATATCTGTTGTTTTAGTGGCAGTATCAGTTGAGCAATATTAACTTGTACTCCCTTGGTGCAACTCAGTAAAATAAAACAAGTAATGTTTTGACAAATACACAGAAGCAAGCTTGGACAGTTTTCCTTGTAGCTCTGAGGGTATATTTTGCAGAAAAAACAAGACAAGCATGGCTGAAATATTTTCAAACCTATTCATAGGGGAATATTAATCTCCAGGAAGCACAATAAACACAGACTTCGATTTCCTTTTCCTTCCTTTTATAGACAATTCGAGAAACGCTGCAGAAAATGAGGAAACCAGAAGCCAGACAGGAAGCAATATACAGAAACTGAAGCACTGCAGGTCTTGTTAGCATTAGATAACCATATGGCTCTACAGAAACCATAGAATAACAGCCATCCTAATTATAGATAAGTGATGAAAGGAAGCTTAACATTAACTCCATTAAAACAGCAGCTGAGGCCATCTAATCACAATGGAAAAATGCAGCAAAAGTGGAAAGGATGTCCTAGGAATTATACCTAGAGACCACAGAAAACTGTATTTGGTCATACAATAGTTGTGCTAGCTTGATTTGATTTAAATGTACGCTAGCTTTGTTGCACCTCTTATCATAGGAATGGAGATCCTCGTTCCTTGCCATGGATAGCATTTTTCAAACAGCTGTAAGTTTTGCTACTTGCTGTTCATGTCTGATGATGTGTGCTATATGTTTGGGGCTTTCCTGCAATTATGACATTAATCAGCTTATTGAAATGCTAGCTATTTTAATTTTAAGCTATGCATACTTTTATGTGGGAGGCAATTCCTCTCCCTTTAGGCTATTTCCTGGGGCCAGGCACCATTTCAGGGTCTGCAGTAACCAAACCCCTGAAGTCTTCTCTGCTGACAGCATTCTGATATTATAGCCTATCATCGTTTCACAGGGCTGAAGATGTTTTGTTTCAAAGCAGCTGGGGAAAGGTACTGGTAGAAACTCTCAAGTGCTTTCAGTGCCTTCCACGTCTTGACTTTGACCCTTTACCAATCTATTCTGCATTGACTTTATCTAAGGGAAAAACCTCTGGCCCACAATAAAGACTAAAGTTATACTAGAAATTTCTGGCATATAAATTTTTCCAGTAGAAGAGGCTTGAAATCTTAGCCAAGAAGTTATAACCCATGATGATTTTGTTTCTTTTCTGCTATAAAACTGGAAAATGGATGAATTTTCCTGCTAGTGTACGTCTACTACATAGATGAATTTGCCTGCTAGTGTACAGCTGTGTGAAGATCCATATGGTTACCCTGGTTTGTACTCATGAAAAATGGAAACCAACAAAGTCCACTGTCTCTGACTGTTTATAAATGTAACCTGTGCTTTGCCAACATTTCTGTCATATTCCTTATATCTCTTTTCATATTCTGTGTTATGAGTAAGCAGCAAGTAAATTACCAGCTATCACATGCTTTCACAGTGCTCTCAATTTATTTATTTTTCTAAAAAACATGATCCTTTCTGATTTCATTTTTGTCAGAACTCAACAGACCATCCAGTAATGTTGTTGAAATACAAACTGGAGTTGTCCTGATGAGATTTTATTCGGATCTAAACTAGGTCTGCAATAAATTGTTATTCATGCTGTATTAGCGAATGAGTCAGTACTTTGGATTTGACAGGATTAATTCCCTAAGCAGTTTTAGATTTTGGCTGTAAAATATCTAGAAAAAAAAATCTGAAAATCTTTTGTGAATACTGTCTAGAATCAGTGATCATGAGATATGTAGATTCACTTGTCACGAAGTTTAAGAAAAAAGATTTTAAGCAATTCCATTTCTCCTCTAATCAAATCCTGTCATGAAATAGCTTCAAGTTTTGAAGGTTCAAGCTTGATTAGCCAATGACATTTTCAGTTGGCTTGCTAGAAAAGGAAGTGGGTCAGAGTATCTGGGTGATGTCATAACAGATTTCTGATTTCAGAGAGATATATTGGTCCTTGTAAACTAGGTTATCATGCTTATGTGAGCTAATACCGAAAGTCACAGTTAAATGGGTATTTCAGTACTTCAGGGAATTATTACAGTGTTTAGACCTCTGCCAGGAGTACAGACTAGCCAACTACTCTAGTGCAAGAGTTATCTCAAAAAAATATTCCAGTCTATATTTGTGTGCCAAAATGTAAAATAATGAGCCAGTTCCCAGGAACGAAGGAAATGGCTGAAAGTAATATAGTATTGCTGCCTGCTGGAATCTAACAGAGGTGGAATCTTGCACCGGTTTTTCCTCCAGGAATTATCTGTCCAATGTACCTACTGAAAGAATCCTCACCTGGAGGGAACTGAAGAAAATAGCTCCTCTTATGCCCCTTGCAGTCATACGAAAGAAAGTAACCAAAATAAATGGGTTGATATAGTCTGATCAACATCACATGAGGACACAACGCATTTCAGCAGAATCACACTTGACCTTTAAATAATTCTGTAAACACTGCCTGTAAAATGTTAGCGGATGCTCTGTAACAGAAAAAGCAAGGTTCATTAAAGGTTTGTACAAACAGTTTGGACACATAAACCAACTGAGCAATTGCTCGGTTGTGGTCATCTGAATCTGAATCTGTCTGGGTTTCACAAATCTCATTTGGCTCTGTGTGGCACTGGTAACATTGAGTGGATTGCTCCTTCTTTCTGATTTTTTTAAAAAATTAATTTCTATAGTGAAATTGATATTGTGAGTCTGAATGAGATACAGTTGATGTGAATACCCTGAAGGCACTACTGGTCCTTATGGCCCTATCACCTGTACATGACACTTCTATCCACACCCACTGCCTGTGGGCTCAGGGACTCCTTTTCAACTCCACCTTCACTGAGAGGAAATTAGACATTTCTTTTTTGGAGGACCTAATCTATTATATGAAATAAAACTAAGTTAAATTAAAATATCCGTCGATCTTCAAAACGATCCTCTTCAATGAATGTTTGGGAACTTGTGATGATTCCAGGCTCATACAATACCTCAAGTTGGAAGTGACCCATAAGAATCATGGAGTCTAACTCCTCGCTCCTCGCACGACTACCTAAAGCATAGAATACAGCTTCACCGTATGCCCAGCTCTGCTGCTGCAATTCAGATACTACATCTCTGTCAGATTCAGTTTCCAGTGTTCTTAGCTCATTTGTACATGGTCCGTGTTTCTGGTCAGATAATCATGATTTTTCTCAACTGAACCCTGAGGGTAGTTTGGAAGATATTATGAAGTGTTACCTGAATTTCACTGGAAGCTTTTCATTAAGTACTTCAACTCAGAAAAACTAATGATGTCATCACTACTGCCAAAATTTTCTCCATGACAATCTTGTTTTCGGTATATCAGGGGTCTTCACAACTTTCATGCAAAGCATTTCGGAGTACTTAATAAATATTAATTATTCTTTGGATATCTTATTCCATTACCCATACCAAGACTCAAGGCAAAACTTCGGAACAGTGTCCCACAGCAGCTGCATACAAAGGAGAAGCCCATGTGTTTTTATAACAAATGACCAAGCAGCAAGATATAAGAAATTTGCACTGGATTCGTCTGGAGTCATATCATGCGTTGGCAACTTTTAAAAGAGTCAGTATAGGCTGGCTTGCATCACGTGTTCTCAACATGATAACAAAATGTAAGTATCCTGCTCCTGCTATATTTTCTGACTGCTACATGACACTTTCTCTGGAGATTTTTCCTCCTGAAATAAAACTGGGAGTTATTTCAATATTTGCAGACATACCCAAGAGCTTTTACTCAAACTCTTAATAAAAGTGCAAGACATACCCCCCCATAATGCATTGCTGCATTGCTATTTTTGTCATTTTGTCATTCAGCATCAGTACAAGGCATTGTTTCAATCACAATATGTGGTTCCAATTTGCTTCATACACAGTTGTCATGAGGTGACCTTTACCTAGACTGTGAGGATGGGCTGCACAAACACTTTCACAGTCCAGAATGGTTCATTAAGTGCAGTTAGATACTGTTACAGTTTACCATCTTCACTAATCAGACTAAGATTGGACATCACGTGACTTGCCTTAAATTTGTGCATGGTCATACAGTTCTAAAGTGCTCCAAAACTTAATTTTCTTCCCAATTAGGGACCGTGAGCTGAAATTTTGACATATATAATAGAGTTATTTAACAAAAGCAATTCAGAAATATCACAATAAATCCTTAAGAAGTAGGAAGGTACAAAAGTATTGTATCAAGGAATTATTTGTATGCCTCTGGTTATGGTCAGATATAGTTCTTCTCTCTGCAGCCATTTTTCATAGTATTATATTTTCCTATCCCATTAAGGACTATTTTTTTTAGTATTCCACTATATTGTACACTTTTTGGCATATGGGTTTTGATTTGTCATTTAAACTTTACTACATTTAGTTCATTATACTGCTAATATTATGAAACACATCATTATACTCATACTGAGTGTCATAGCTCCACCAGATCATATCTCACCAGTCTTGTGTCTGAAAATCAGCTCTGAATGAAACCAACACAAAGACTATTTCTCCTACTGCCCTGCCCTTCCCCTGACTGCCACAAAAGATGCTAATATGCTCCTGCTCTTTTTTCCATTCTTTCATCCATGGAAGGACTTTGATATTTGGTTTCTACATTTGTCTGCTGGATTCTTTTCCGTGGCATACAGTTCAGGAAATGCCACTTCCATCCCTCTCTGGATTCTTCTTGTCTGTAGAGCAAACAAACAAACCCAAACAAAGTGTCTTCTTAATCTTCACAACTGCTAAATTTCAGCTCAATACAAGATTTTCCTTAATTGACACATCAATATTTATGTATCATTTTAATGAATGATACTTACAATTTTCATAGTATTGTTGTAAAGGAAAATTCTGCTATACTGTGTTTGATTTCTATTGAACATACTTGTAGGATTTATGATTATTATTGTATTTTAATTGTTTTTTTTTTAAATTGTGCCCTTAAAACCCCTTAACTTTTTATCCATTCTGTGTTTGCATTGTCACTCCAAAATATAGTCATGCTGCCAGTGAGTTATGAGAATTGCTATTGATGATACTTGTGTTCTATGTAAGTACTTAGTGGTACTTACTTACTAACTATGTGAATAGTACTGTGTTGTCAACACACTATTACTTCATTAGAGAGAAGCTGGTGCTTCAATGCTATCTCATTTCACCTGATAGAGTGAGGAGTGTGGATTTTCTTTTTTTTGCAACAATATGAATTTTATGAAGAATGCTACCTTTTATAGTTATACATATATTACAGTGGCTACAACCCATGTTTCCTGAACCAGCTTTACGTTGTCTACTGGGATAAACATGACAGTACAGCACAGAGCACTTGGATACTCAGTGTAAGCCAGCCATCCAAATTTATGCTAAAGATGTCAAGTGTTTCTTACAGTCAAAGATGAGCTCAATGCTTCTGCTGGCTCACATGTGTATGAGCAGAATTGATACCCAGCCACTTGTGAAGGTAGGCTACATGGCATTTGGGGTCTTTCAAGAATATTTCAGACCCCTTCAGGGTCCTTCTTCACTATATTACTACCACCATGTGCAAAGAGTGGGTTGATGTAATTGAATCTGAAATTATTAAACTGGTTGAAAAGTCTTGAAATTTGAAAAATTATGCCTCTGAGACTTTTTTCTGTGGTGGAGGGGTTCTTCCATTTCACTTCAGTCTGCAGTCTGTAGGAGGAAATAACAGCAGAAACTCACAGCCAAACTGAGTAATAACTCTGAGAAAATTGAATAAGTAAATGGAGTAAGGGAATGAAAAGAAACAAACAGTCTCTCCCTCAAACTAGTGAAAGTCTGACAGCCCTGTTGTAAGTATTGAAATCAAGTATAGTACAAGATATAGAAAGAGATGGCAAAGTTAAATGAGAAAGCTCCAGAGACATTTTAACCTGTTGTCCTAGGTTAAAAATAGGTTTATTCTATTACCACCTCCACAACCGTTAAAACAGCTGAGGCACTGTTATCTCCTGCTATCCAGGGGCCCATTATCTCTGCTAATGGGGCATTAAGAACTCACCACATGACTCATGAGTCATCTCATCCCATTGTAAGAGGCTCCACCCCAGGGGGAGGAGCCAAGCATTCCCACCTGAATATAAGGTGGACTCTGAGACACTACAGTAGTTCTGGCCCACTGGATCTCCAGAGGACAGGAGCCTTCGCTAGACCATCAGGACCTTTCTTTCTACCCGATCAGTGCTTCAGAGAGCCATTTTCATCTGGATTGCTACCACCACCCTGAACAGGGTGTCAGGTTGTATTCTGACTCTGTCAGTGGTTACTGTTGTTGTTTATATTAATAAAGAACTGTTATTCTTTTTTCTCATATCATTGCCTAAAGGCTCCTTAATTTCAGAATTATATTAATTCGGAGGGAAGGAGAAGCATTTTCTCTTCCAAGGGAGGCTCCTGCCTTCCTTAGCAGACTCCTGTCTTTTCAAACCGAGACACCTGTTGACCTCCATCAACTAGCAATCACCACGGAATTTAACCTCCATCCCAGAAAATTTTTCTAGAGAGATGGAAGGCCCATTCCTCTTCCTTGTGGTTAAATCTCAGGAAGGAGCATGAACAGATCAAAATGCTGAGAGATTATGTCAGCTGTCCCATTTGGGTCAGTTCTTGCCCCTGCCTGTGCATGTGGATGGCTGCTGCTTGCTTTGTACTCTAAGCTGGTGGGATGAATGATGGCGTGGAAGGAGTGGAATCTCCTATGCTGGCCATCAGATGGACTGAGAAACCTTAGGAGGCTTCATTTGGAACTGTTTCCCAGATGCTTAGCCCAGCCTACAGGAAGGATGCAAATGGTGGAAGAGAAAGGCAGGAATCAACCTTCTCTGTGTACAGTATGTTAGGGTGGACCTTGTCCGACCTGCTGCTCATTTCTTGGCCATACATCTTTTACAAGGTGGAGACCTGAGAAACAAGATCTTTATATGTAGGAATTGTTTTAAGTTGTCATTATAGATCCATATGTAAAGATTACTTATCATGAGAACACATACTATTTCAAATGTAATTTGTGAAAAATGTTGCAATTGAGTTTATTTCATTATTTCTGACATTCTTGCAAGCAATATTGAATAGGTCCTTGTGCAGGCAAGTCTAGAGAAAACATGTGGTCTAACAGAACAGACTCTCCTTCCACAAACAACTCCAGGAGTCATCTTCACTTGCCATGCTTCACCTTCTAGTAAACGGAGGTGAAAGTGTTCAACCCTACGCCGGGTTATGGCCAATAATTGAGGAATAATCATGTGAAGATGCATATCACTATATCCATCCCACAATTAATAACATTCAGATGACCTCAGTCACTTCCTTTAATGGATGATTTTACATCCCAAGCACTCACAACTATTTAGCATTTGAAATATGTTAATGTTCTGAACATTTGATGGTAGAAGAACATTTGAATAATTTACCATAAATATTTTTCAAACATTTTGTTGTTGTTACCAAATCTGGCGTGGCCCATTTTCTGCATCATATTGCCTAAAACTGCAGCTGTATATCACAAACAAAAGAGGAATAAAGCCAGAGTAGCACATTTCTGGATTTGAATATAATCTGTCTTACTTGCTGTCAGACACCAAGCAGCTGGTATGTCTTTTGGGAAAGGTGTACAGTTTCCTTTTAAACAAACATGCAGACTAAAGTGCTAGAAGTTATTTATTTAGTAATTTATGTCGGCACCTCAACACTGCAGTACTTACTGTATGTCTGAAAAACAAATGATGAACAATCTACTGATGAAACCTGTAGACCCCCTGCATGTTAAATATTATTTCCAGTTTCCCATGAGTGCAAAGGTAAGTAAAAATGTTTCAAATCAGATAGGTTTATTGCCTTTATCATGATGCTCTGAAGGACTGCTGGCAGAAGCCTTGGGCAGCCACAAAAAAGTCCGCCATGAAAAATACTTCATCAGAAACCTGGAAAATTCAAGCCTAGAGTCACAAGGGTGACGTGGTAGAACTAAATCCTACTTGAGGAGATAGAAGAGGTAGTGAGCTCGCACATAAATGGATTTATTTTAACAAATGAAAGAGTGAGAAATTATACATCTGTACCAGGGGGAAATAGTTGCAGTCTTCAGGCACACAAAATGGAAGCTATCTCTATACCTTCTGGCACTCTGAGGGAAATTTGATAATTATGCAATGTGGCATTCAACCACACAGCAAAATGCCAGCAAAAGAAAACTTTTTTTATTTAGTGATTCCTTACAGTTATTGAATTCATTCACCAAACATCTATAGTTCCTTAAAAAAAGGAAAACAAGTCTGTCATAGGATCACAGAATCAGAACCATCAGTTTTGGACTGGAAGGGACCTTAAAGATCATCTAGTTCCAACTTCTGTGCTGTGGGCAAGGACTCACTAGACCAGACCGCCCAGAGCCTCAAGTGTTGAACACTTCCAGGGGTGGGGCATCCGCAGCTTCGCTGGGTGACCTTTTCCAGTGCCTTACCACACACAAAATTTCTTCCTGATATCTAATCTAAACCTACCCTCTTTCAGTTTAAACCCATTCCCCTTTGTCCTGTCATTATATGCTCTTGTAAAATGTCTCTCCAATCTTTCTTAAAGTCTCCCTTCAGGTACTGGAAGTCCACAATTAGGGCACCCTGAAGCTTTCTCCTTTCCAGGCTGAACAATCCAATTCTCTCAGCCTTTTCTCGTAGGAGAGGTGTTCCATCCTTCTGATCATCTTGGTGGCCTCCTCTGGGCTCACCCCAACAGGTCCATGTCCTTCCTGTGCTGGGACCCCAGAGCTGGATGCAGCACTGCAGGTGGGGTCTCACCAGAGCAGAGTAGAGAGATAGAGTCACCTCCCTTAACCTGCTGGCCACTCTGCTTTGGATGCAGCCCAGCATAGGTCCTTAAAGAAACAAAAACCATATCAAAATTGGTATTCTGGAAAAAGCTGAACCTAAGTACGTTTTGGTAGAAGAATATTGCAGCTCCTTTTGGGGAAAATTTATAGCACAGATAGAGATACCTTATATTTTTTGTGCCAAAATATTTCTGTTTTAAATGATACACAGGTGCTTAAAATTGAGAATAGACTGATCAATGATGACCCGTATTGTGAAAATTAAGTGTTTTAATATGCTCTCTTAAATTTCCTGAATTTCTGCATATACCAGGCTGTATTTAATTCATGAATGGGTATATGAGGGAGTACTGGACAGAAGAAGGGAGGCAGTGCAAATCTGTACAATTTCTGAATGCTTTAGAACAATTTTGATTGTTCATTCTGTCCTGTTACATAGCAGGACATAAAGTTGCATCCATTGTTTGCATCCACAATGCAAAGTGAATGAGAATATTTTGTTTCTTGGTACTTTTCAGAATGGAATCCTACTTTTGTTGAAAGTTCTAACCAATGACAAATTTTTTTGCAGTCAGTCAATAAGCTCTTCCAGGATCTAGATTGGAAATTTTCAAATCTATTGATTTTAACTAATTATTGAAATATTTGTTTATGTTTGGTGGTGTCCTCACAGCAGGCCAGCTCTGATGTGGCTTCACACCTAGAGTGGTGTAGCAATGTTTGAAGATGAAAAAGAGAAAAGAATCCGTGTCTCCTTCCACTTCTTCCCACTCTAGATGGTGAAATGATAAAAAGAACCAGAATCTTACCTCTTTAAGGAGGCAGTAGATTTTAAGGACTTGACTCCTATAAAATGCAGCTTAATTTCTCTACAATTTTGACAAATCACACACGAAGAGTGTGATTCATGCATTTTTTATGATGGATTAATATGTAGGCCTATCACAATTTACAAGTTGTTAACACAAAATAAACATACTTTTGCTAGGGGACAAATGTAAATAGTGTTAAAATTGACTATCAGAATCTGGCAGGGAATTAAGACATTGTGGACAGCAAAGAAAGGTTTCATGATTCTCTGTTTAGGTGAGTCTGTGAAGAAAGAGCTTTACTTTGGCAAAAAAACCCCACCAAAACCATCTAGCCAACCAACCAACCAAAAATTCCCACTAAAACCAGCCAACCCAAACCCAGAAAACTTCATGTTTAGTTTATAGCACTTGCCTGACATTTCCTTTCTGATCCATAAAACCAAGCTAACTATAATCAAACAAATTTGGGTGCTCTACTGCAATGAAATAAGGTTCATGGCCTGAAAGTGAGATTTAAGATTTCTGTGTTTTAAACAGAATTTTTCTTATAAATTAGTAAGACAGGTTTGTTTTCATTTAGAGCCATCTTCTTTTTCTACTTTTTTTGTCTTATGTCATATTCATGTGTATCCTAAAAACTCTTACCCTAAAAAGGCAATTAATATTCTATCATCAGATGGCTGCTCTCTGAATATAAAACATTGCACAGAAGACAAGAAAACGAGATAAGAAACAGAAACTGTTTCTCTTCATAATGTTATAGGTAAAGTTGCAAATTGAATGAGAAGTCTAACGTCATGATTATATTCAGATGCTAAGCAAAAAGACTTTAAGTCCCTTGTATTGCTTTTGAAAACTCCCTAAACTTGTTTCCCAGGTCCCAAGGCAAAGACGTATGGTATATATCCAACAGTGTGATTTTGCTGGCAATAAAAGTACTAATAATGAAGTTCCTGCACATGGTGAATCCAAGATCACTAGAGATGCTTTCAGCTTACTTTTCTGTGTGCTGAAGATGTGTAATGAAACATACAGAAAAGATAATCCCGCTTTAATCACGGAATTTCAACTACCCGTATGAAAAGTGCCAAATGCTTTCACCGCTGGAGAATGTCTTTGATTTGTCTGCTGGATGATGCAGCTTTAGCAGTGTCAACTCACTACTTTAAACAGCAAATGTACTTGGATCTGACCACCTGGAACCTCTCTTTGGGAAGGAATATCTATTTGGCTCTTGCACTTCTCAGACCCTCATTATAAATCTAGATTTGTTTTACAGACTCAAGATGTTCTACTCTGAAGCAGGTATTTCTTCAAAATCTTAAATAATATCAGTCTGAAAAAATAAGGGAAATCCATGATTAAAGCGGTCATCTCATCCTTGTGTTGTTATACTCTGCAGAAGGAAAAGTAAGGTTTGAGAAGAAAGTCTATATGTGATACAAAGCATATCCTACGAGATACACCCTGCAGAAATATTCCTGAAAGCCAAGAACACTCCCCAGGAAATTCGGTTGTGCATTTGCAGTAGACTCAAGGCCCTCCAAAGTCTCCATGTTTTGACTTATTGCAGCGCAGGGGGGGGGCAGTTTCTGAAGTACTTGAATGTGACATGAATCAAATATTTAGTTGTGGGGTTATTCACACATGCATTCGAAATGGAAGCCAGCCAATGGATCTCCTCCTTTCTATTAGTAATTGCTTTATATAGTAATTCAGGATTAAAACAAACAAGAAAAAAATAAACCATAGCTCAGCCTGCACTAGCAAATTTCCTTATTAACATGCAATGTATGAACATTGTATACACCATTTGCCCCATGTACTGGTTTAACTGTGTTCAAAATGTCAGGGAAACATTTCCTCTGAATGGTTGTTTTGTTTTCTTACGTGTGTGTATAAGAGCAGTCCTTGGGACAGAAAGTGAGCTTAAGGCATTATTATCTACATGTACGTCAGAATTTCTGGAATTGTGGTAGTGGTTCTAGATAAATGAAACAGCAATCTTCAGTTGCCATCTGCATTTTCTCGGGGGAAAAAAAAGGTTTTTTTCAAGTTGAGGATTTTCATGTTTGTTTTCTGGTTGAAAGAGAATTTTTTTGAAAGTCTGGTGTTTCATAAATTAACATGGTACACCATCTACCATTATATTTTGTGCTGGTAAATGTTTCCCATTACTTTTGTTGTTCAGCCAGAAAGCTGCATTTCTTCATCCATCATGAGGGCAGAGTTGAGGTTAGGTCAAACAGTGCGTGCAAAGTGTTTTTCAGCTGTTGTTTGAGCAAGCTTTGCTATTTCTGCAGCTGATTTAGAGTTCTTTGATCTGTCTCATTCACTATAAATATGGAGAAGATGTAACCATGATCAAGGCTCCAAACAAAATATACTGACCTTAGTTACCTCTGGGCTAAAATAATGATGGGAGGCAGGAAAGGAAAGAAAGCAGGAACAATGAATTAAAGTATAAAGAATCTGATTCTTCACTTACTTATACGAGCCTGTTCCAGTGAATTCCACCTAATTCAGGGAATTTACTTCTGATTTACAGTGGTGCGTGAAAGACTAAAAGCAAGCTTCATATAATTGCAAAGAAAACGAAAAGGAAACATGATTAATGTTCTGCATTTCTCATGTACCACAAATAATTTAAATACATTACAATAGATTGAACCAAGGAAACATTTGGATAAAAGGCTTCTTCATGAAACATAGGGTCTGTACAACAATGTGTGATTTAGTGAAAAATACTCTTGTGAACACTGAGCCCGTTCATCGTTCTCTGCAGTGCTCATTGCCTTTCACTGTCAGACAGAGAATGGTCCAGCACCGTGGTAAATTTTTAACATGACAATTTTACTTTCTTCTATTTCTCTGTTTAGTTTTTCATTCCTGTAGCTGATTTGCTAATGTTACTCTGTTTCACCAAAAAGGCAAAATTTTCATTGATTGGAAAAATGCTTTTTATAGCTTTGGGTTGTCTGGCAATAAATATTGGGAAAGAAGTTGAATTAAAGACCCAGTCCCATTTCGGAAAATGGAAAAAAACCCAACAGCTAAAGGTTGAAAAAATCAGAAACACATTTGAAGCTCAGCAGGCTCTATTAGTATAGAAATCAATGCTCTGAAATCAAGTATCTTCTAATGCAGTTGACTTTTTTTACACTGTACATGACCAATTCTGATCTTACGGGGAGGTACAAGGCTCACAATTTGCTATTCAGTCCATTTCATGCTGTCCAGTCACTGGTGTGGTTCTTTTGGTTTCCTTCCCTTTGTATCTCATTCTAGATGAGGCACATTCCTCTTTGAATGCTAACAGTTTTTTCTAAAACTGTTTTCCCTTCTTGTTCAAGACTTTCTCCTTTGTAATCATGTGACTGCTCCACTCTGCAATAGTGTGGCCTGTCTTGAGTCCTGTGTGCAGTTTGGGGCGCAGTGATGTAAGAAGGATATAAACCGATTAGAGATTGCCCAAAGGAGGGCAATGAGGATGGTGAAGGGTCTTGAGGGGAAGCCATTGAGGAGCAGCTGAGGTCACTTGGTCTGTTCAGCCTGGAGAAGAGGAGACTGAGGGGAGACCTCATTGCTGTTACAACTTCCTGTGAGGGGAAGTGGAGGGGCAGGCACTGATCTCTTGTCTATCGTGGTCAGTGACAGGACCTGAGGTTGTGCAGGGGAGGTTTAGGTTGGATATTAAGAAAAGGTTTTTTATCAGGAGAGTGGTTGGGCAGTGGAACAGGCTCTCCAGGGAAGGGGTCACAGCGCCAAACCTGACAGAGCTCGAGAAGCATATGGACAATGCTCTCAGGCACATGGTGTGACTCTTGAAGCTGTCTTTTGCAGGGCCAGGAGCTGGAGCTGGACTTCTTGGGTCAGTTGTGGTCAGCTGTCCTGGCTGTGTCCCCTCCCAGCTCATTGTGCAACCTGGGAATCCTTACTGGTGAAATTGGAACAGAAAATACGTAGCACTGTGAGATGATGTTTATAATGTGATTAATAACAACACTGTGAAAAGCATCCCCAAGATTCATTTCATCTATGGTGGTAACTACCACATTAATAAAATAAAATGCAGTATATGGAAAGGGGAGAGGAAAAGTTTGTGGCGTACATATTTTCTGAGGATTTTTTTCTCTCCATGTGAAGGTTCAAAATATATGAGCAGCAGAAAAGAGGCTTGAATGTGCCACGTATGCCTTGAGCAATGATCACAACAGCTTGGTTTGTTAAGTGTGGTGTTCAATAAGACAGTTTTCATCTCAGTCAGTTAATAGTTCTTTCGGGTTCTGAATAAGCACAATGTTTAACAGCTGCTTGTATGGTCAAAGTTTTGGACCACATTGCATTCTGCAGAGTTAAGTGTCATGGAAAGAAAAGGAAACGAGAAACTGAAATTTTGACCATGGTCACTGCTTAGTGTCCACAGTTCTCGGAGACATTCTTCATACCATTGTATACCTGGAGCCAAAGGGACTTCAGCAGTAACATTGCCTTAATGTGGTGTTACTCAGATGAGAAACTCTCCCAGTAAACATCAAATGCAAGCTATATCAGCTTATCTTTGGGAAAGATGTTTGTAATTGAGAAAAGGCTGTTGGGTGATAGAGAAATTATCACTTTCTTGTGTAACCCATTCCAGAGGATAAATATCACTGGGAATTTCAAAAAAAGAAATACTTAACTTTAACATACACTTCTAATATACCTTGTCCTACAAGATCAAAGCTGGTTGCTGTGATCTCCTCCTGGTACATATGCTTGGGAATTCTTTGCACGGCTTTGCAAATCTGAGTGGAAATAAAAGAATTATGTTTATTTTCAGAAAGTGCTGATATTGGCTCTGTCTAGACTGTCAAACAAGTATTTTCTGCACTTAGGCTGTGTTCCAAATACAAAGAGGAAAGTTGGGTGTATAGCCAAAGAGAAATCTACAGTGTGCTTCAATACATACCCCAGACTGGATCAATCAAAACTAAGACTTCTGGGCACACTGAACAGCATACTTGCCCTGTGGAATGTTAGCAATCTATAAATCCTGAGCCTTATGTTTAGTATTCACTGGGGAGGAATGACTTAAGAACACTAATTTGTTCCTTCATGGAATATTAGAGTTGCATGATGAAAAAAACCACTGGGATGTTTACTTCTGGAATCTATCAGCTTTGTTTCAGTTGAAATGCTGATGCTTTTGTTTTCATTATTGAAGTGTTCCAGCTTATATGTACTATGTACCTATCAAACCTAGTTTCTGAACAGAGTTGATGTCTACTTGTTATATTCCATATCTCATATCTTATGAAGGCAGACTTACGTACTTAAAGAATCTGTAGATTCAGCTATAAGTTCTCTAGCTATATCTGCCTGGGAAAGATTTTGATATGTCATTGTAATTTTAAGAGATTTGATGCCAGTCTGTCTTGAAGATACATTTAATGTGTTTAATAGAATCTACAATTTCCTTATCATGATAAATAAAAAAGGTTTTCTGAAATAAATTATAAAGATTAAATATTTTACCAGAGGGAATACAGCTTTAAGATATAGGCAGATGAAACTATTGTTTTGCCTGAAGATTGGAAGAGAGACATAAATCAAAAGATCTAGAAGTCTAAACATGGTCTGATTCCATATAGTCTCTTAAGTGCTGATTTACTTTCTGTGAAAGTTACAGAGTATTTTCAGAAGTAGTACCCAGTCCGGAACAAGTACATATCCTTCAGCTTTTCTGAAAATAAGACCATTACTTCATATTTGGGTTAGTTTATTGTTTGGCTGGTTTTGGTAATCTTGGAAATTTTTATTTTCCTGAGGCAATATTAATGGTATAAGCCTGAGCATCCAACGCCTTAAGTGGCATGAAAGCTGAATTCTGAGCTGACAACCACAGCATTTTTTTGACAGCTCCTGGGGATGATAGTGGTCTAAAACATTCACCTTTTTATGCATCAATAGTCAATTAGAAGGCTATATTAAAAAAAAAAAAAACAAGCAGTTTTGGAAAGAAGGTACACAAACAAATCTAAGTTAGTTGCCAATGACCTTCAGGACAAACCTTCTTTCTTGATTCTTCTCTGTTGGAAAACAAGAAAGAAACCCCAATTATCAGCTTCCTTTTGTCCTTCAACATGGCTTACTTTAACCCAGGAATGTCACATGGCTATATATGAATTAATTTCTTTTTCATCTTGTGCCTCAAAAGCACAAGCGTATTCAAAGTGTCCATCTTCCTAAGTCCTATTGACCAACATAATTTACTTTCCATATCTGCACACTTTTCTAGGGGCAAATAAGTTTGGATAGTACTGCTAACTAGTAATTTCCCAGCAAGTAGCTTATTAATTTTACCTGAGTAAATATTAAGTGTAGTATTGGTGAATTGAAGTAACATCAGTGATGCAATTTATGGATGAAAAGTTTTTATCTTGGGCAAAATATAGTCATGAGCAACAACATAGATGGCTGGAAGTAGTTAAAAAGGGGAAATAATTGTATCTGAATTTGGCCAGGATAAGGGGCTATTGCAATATGTTTGTGAGGAGAGTTATTTGGAAAACTAAATGCCTCTAAATATTCCTGGCCTCAGTTAAATATTGCATCGAAAGATGGCAGACAGTGGCTAATTTACTTAGCCAGAAATACTACAGACATTGCCAACTAAAACAAATTTAGTTCTTTCTTATTCATTTACTAAGTGAAAAGCATGTGACTTTGATGCTAATGCAGTGCAATAAAAATGAAATCTGTGACAGTTTCCTGCTGCCAAAGGCCTACTCTGCAAACACTATGGAACCATCTACCAGGGCAAGAAAAAAAACCCCAGTTTCTTAGCTTTAATAAAAATACACTGACCTTGAGCCTTTGTAACAATTAAGTGATGCAAAAAAATTCTCATAGTGTACAGACAGAATATGCACAATGCATCCCCCTCTTATTTGTGGGAAAGGCTAGAAAACCTCTCATGCATGGAAATGGAGGGATGGACAATATGTAAGAGGAAATTGGATTGGAAATAGCATACCACTCTTTTACTCCTATTTTATTTCCTGCTACCCAGACTCCCCAGATGCCCGAAAAAGATTATGTAATGAGTTTGAAGGGTAATCAAAAGGACTTTGAAAAATCTTGCTGAAGTAAACAAGTATACCACTGCATTTAATATCTACTGAAATCCTTGTTAATGTCTTCATAAAAATTTAAAATAAAATATTATCAAGTTAAAATATTTGTCTACATTTTGTGTAGGACTAGGAGAAACCAAACAAAATGTGGGTTTCAGGAAAGGTGAGTTCCAGGTAGAGAACAGTTTTGGATGCTTTGAAGCAACAAGATTACAGAATCAGAAAGAAATAGGTAGGAGTTGCCTGCTAGGTGTATATGTGGCCCCACACAGAGATGGACTTGGAAGGCAGGAGTAATCATCTGGAAAGATGATTAAAAAACAAGGAGTCGGACAGAAACAGGAAAAAAAACCCATAGCAAATCAAGATGAGGGCCCTGATCTGGCAATATTATGTGCATGTTTAACCATACCCTTGGGACTTGTTGGATTTATAGGAAGTATTCACATAAATAAGGTGAACCGTCTGCAAAGTTGAGGCAAAGGGCCAAAGCATCTGTCCTCAATCTTATAATACAGTGATGCAAAATAAATTACCTGAAAAATAATGGAACCTTTAATTCCAGTACTCTGAGCCTTTAATTCCTCAGTGTATTATATGTGGATTCATTACAGTATATGCAGTGAGTCTATTTAAACAGCTAATACAGCATGTAAAATAAACTTTTCTCATGTAGGAAATACATTCTCATCTAAGTGAAAACTGAACTCATTTTATTTCATAATCTGGTTTATGTCTTCCACATGACCCAAGTGATTAAGGCCAAGTGGAATATATCTTTTGGTAATACTTGCTGTAATAGTCATGGGTTTAGTTTGTATAAACCTGGAATGCCATTACTAATGAAGAAAAAGGATTTTGTTTTTAAGCAGAAATTGTCCTTTTAAGTTAAGGTTGAAGAAACGGTAACAATTCTTGCATAATGATAGCAACTAATCTTTGTTTCTCTTGTTGGTCAGTATGTTTCATACATAAAACATTGCAGATCATAGCTATGGCTGACAAAGATGATGTAGTTTATTATAGTTTATTAGCCTAGAGATAATATCTGGTATAAGGTGCAAATCTACTCAAAGGTCAAACCTGGAACAAAATTTGAAGGAGGCTATCAGTGAGAAAGAAATCCATTGGTTAGGTTTTGATTAGTTATTTGGGGAGGATTTAAGACATGTTTCCTGGAAAAATGAAGAAGTTGAATGCTAGACAGATATCTCAGGTACTTACATTAATGCGTACTGTGACTGACTGACTTTCTCAATGAAGCTGAGAATTATAGAAGTCAGAAAAATTTTCAGAAAAATGACATTTCTTTTCCTGGAACAGCAGCTGTAAAAGGGGCTTGAGCTGCCTGGATATTAGTTTCCTGGATTTAAAGTGGGTTAAACTCCAAATTTTACCAAGAAGGAGTTTGAAAAATCAGAAGACAATTCCAGTGTAGGTGCCATTTCATTTTTGTTAAATACAATGGAAAATTCTAGTCCAGAGAGAAAGTGGGGCGTAATAAACTGAGCTTAATAGTATTTGTTTATATTAAATAATCCAATTCAAGCAGGATTTGACTGTGTTGCTGAGAATGTAGTCTTCAATGTCCAGACTCGAACCCCTTCAATAGCATCAGAAATACAAGTGTGTGCATTTCCGTTGTCTTTACTTTTTGCAGTTTCTGGACATCTGAGGCTTCCATTTTCTGCTGGCTTCTTTATTTTTATTGCTTTTTAAAGTGTGTATTAGGCTAGAGTTATTGCTGGTTTACTCTCTCACCTCATTGCTCACCTAAGGCCTTTGCAATCCTTAGAGTCTTTTAAAATTGTATTTCTATTTTCATCAGGTGCTGGCTCTTTTCCATACTCTGGCATTTTAGCTATTCAGGGATGCATACTGTGAGCCAGCTTAATAGTCTCTGCCACAGCCTGATATTCAGAGCTTGCAAGGACATGAACTGTTTACATTAATTTTTACCAAATGCTGATGGTTAATATGTGCTCCTCTGTTAAATGGTGAGAAAGTTAAGGTTACATTTCCCTTCCTAATTTTTATCTTGAATCCCAAAAGCTCTGATTTATGTTCTGGGTTAATAGCCCTTCAAAATTTTAATTTAGAAATCATCTGGGCATTTGGACAGAAACCTGTTATAATTCATTCTGAGGTGGCATGTCCCATTCAGTGGAATACCTGCCCTAGAAACATCCTGCAAGACAGTCTACCTGGTCCCACAATTGAGAAGGTGACATTAGTCAGCACAGATAAAGGAGTAGGAGGTAATCTTACACATGGAGACTCCCATGAAGATATTTTGAGATCTTGAGGCACACCACGTAACATTTCAGCTTTGTGAAGATAGTGGAAGAAAATATCTGGGGCACGGGCTAGGTTTGACCTCGGTTGTGGATAAACCCTAGTTGCTAGTTAAGCTTTACACAGCCGCTCAATCACTCTCCCCTGGTGGAATGGGAAAGAAAATTAGGAAGTTAAAAATGGGAAAACTCATGTATTCATATAAGGACAGTTTAATATATAAAGCAAAAGCTGCACACACAAACAACCAAAACAAGGAATGCATTCACCACTTCCCACGGGCAGGCAGGTGTTCAGCTGTCCCCAGGAAAGCAGGGCTCCAGCATGAGTAACAGTGGCTTGGAAAGACATATGCTATCACCCTGAATGTGACACCCCTCTCCTTTTTCCTCCAGGTTTCTATGCTGAGTGTGGCATCATATGGAATGTAGTATCTTTTGGACCAATGGGGTCAGCTCTCTTGGCTGTGCCCTTTCACAACTTCTTGTGCACCCCCAGTCTCATTGCTGGTAGAGTGATGTGAGAAGCAGAAAAGGCCTTGATGCTGTGTGGGTGCTGCTCAGGAACAGCTAAAACATCTCTCTGTTATGAAATCCAAAACACAGCCTGATATGAGTTACTGTGAAGAAAATTACCTCTGTCCCAGCCAAGACCAGTGCAACCTATTATTAGAAGACTTAACATGAATTTTAAATTAATTAGATGGAGCATGTGGCTATGATGTCTGATAGTCTCACAACCATTTACTTGACGCACATCAACCTTGTAAGACAGGAAATGCTGTTTTCCTTATTTAACATACTGAGAACAGAAACACCAGTTAGAGTTCACTCTGACATGAGCTTTGAAGCTGGCTTTGGGCGTGTCACTAACGTTGTATCTGCAAGGCACATTCAGAGGTGTTTTTGCTCACTTAGAGATCAGAGGCAGAGTGCTGACTTCACTGCAGGATTGTGCCCTGGGGATTCAAACTCATTTGGCTTGATTTTGTTCATTCTGAGTTAGGTTTTGACATGCAAACAAATCCTAGACTTTTGACCAATGTCATTCACCAATTCCCTGGCAAATCAAAACTTCATTCTAGGCCCCATCATTCTCACTTATTACTGAAGAAAGTAACACTGAGTTTCTTATTTGAATAGTTCAAAAATTAAGTGCAATGTGGTTTTTTTTCCTTTCTAATAAGGCTAAGAGGAAAAGAGGGTATTATATCAGTATTAGGTGTTAGGCTTTTAATTTTGCACTATGAAAAGGTGTGTCTGCGAGATATTATTTTATAAAATTCTGGAAGCTTTGATAGACCCTGAAAATTGACATCTGAATTCCAGTAAACTTCACTACTACTGTCAAGCAGTTTAAAAACATTGTTGATACAGAGGCTTATTAATTACTAGTATAGTCTTTGTAATTGCCTAGTCTAGAAATTGATGAACAAAGTCATTCCAGAAAGCAATCAATTTGGAATCTAATTTGTTGGTGAAATGAACCATATAAACAAAATGCCACTTGCAGTTTGACTAAAATGAGATGTGTTTAACGAGCCTATCATCGTCTGTAATATTCATCACGATGGGTCACAGTTACATAAAATGTCATAAATCTCAACCAATGCACATAAAGCTGAAATATAAAATTGTATTCTGAAAAGAATAAAACATAAAACAGATGGCTGCCCTGTGGAAACATCTTTAAATTTCGCATGTTCTACTCACTGACTTTTGGGCAGATCAACTGAAACTCTGTGTGTGTGGTGGGGGCGTGGGGGGGAAGCAGGTATTTTTTTCAGAGTGCATTTTACCGTATTATCCATATTGGAAGTTGAGAATGATTGGGGAGACAGAGGTTCTAGATTTGAGTGACCAAATATAAGCCCTTTTGGACTAAAGCGATCAACAACTTTTCTACCTTTATTTTGAAGCGCTCCAGAGCCAACTATTTGAGGCAAAGAATAGACCCTTGAGGGCAGCATGGTGAGGATTTAGCAGAATGCGTTGGATTTTTTTTTTTCTTTTTGTAATCAGTAGTGATGAATAAGAGTTGTAAACAAAGTTGCAAGTAAAAATTATGAGGTGGTTGGATACTAAAAAACACTCAAAGGGCTAAAAAAACTGACCTGCCTTAGATAATATAGAATCTAATTTCTATTTCTTCCATGCTTAGCTAGCCAGACAGCATGTCTTCTCCCTTCTGACTCATAAACCTATTTTTCTTTGGAATGTCGAAACAAAAAATCTTCAGTTACAACTTTAACATTTAATATTTGATAATTGGATATTACCCAGATATGCCCTTTTAGACAATTTTTTATTAAAAGGTATCTGAAAGTCTAGGAAAATAGGGAATTTGCTTAAATACAAAAAGCTTTCTGGTAAATATTGAGGGAGAAAAGTCCTGTATACAGAGAAAATTCTCAACTTTTCATAGAGCTCCAGAACAGGGAAAATATTTTAAAAATATGGAAGGAAAGAAAAAAAATTTGCTACATATTCGTTGTCTTCTATGACAGATATTTATATTTAAATGATTGTTTATCTATGGATGTGTGCTCATGTGTGCTCATGAATATTTGTGTTCTATGTATGTGTGTAGATATATCCGCAGACGTGTAGAAATGTATATACTTACGCATATATATATATATATACATACAGTTACACCTGCATATATATATATATATATATGCATCTGCTGAAAGAGAAAGAGGTATGAGTACTCTGCTGATGCCCTTTGCTCTGTGAAAAGATATGTTCTTTTGGTGTACAAACTATAAATAAAACATCTGCAATGTTGTTGAAACTTTTTTTTTGCCTTTTTCTTATTATACGATTGTGAAGCAAAGGAAAACATCCTAGGTAGGGGGCTGGATTGTGATCTTACAGCAATATAAATTCATTGGTTTCAGTTCAGCTGTTCCAGATGACAACAGCACAACAGAATCAATCCCCTAATCACTGAAGTGTTACCTGATGGTTTTTAAGATATGAGGAGTCTATTGATTTCTGCTGTCAGAGGACAGTGTTTTACAGCAGTGTGTTTATACAAGTGTGAGAGAGAGAATAGCAAATTAAAATCACTACTGCAAAAATATCTTCCTTTTTGCCCAGATAAATGTTTTTCAAGGAGAAAATAGATATGAAAATACAGGGGAAAAGTTCTTTTGGCTGGAATTATTCTTTTCTCCTGTCTGCACTGTTGAAAAGACCTGTTTTTCAGGAGCATACTGCCCAGTTTGTGGATTAACACAGCAAAGAAAGAGCAACCCCTGCCAAGTTAGCTCTGGCAGAAGGCTGCCACCATGCCCCTGGTACAAGGGCGAGCCAAAGGGCCCCACAGGTATCTTATTCCACTTGGGGCTCCGTGGGGCGAAGGCTTGAGTCTGTCCACTTAGGAGATGGATTTGGTACAGGTCTTGGTGAATTTCCCAAGCGCAAGCAGTTGAGATCAACTAGGACCTGTTTGACAGAGATAGTCCTTAGGTAACAAACTGTGTGGGGAGTGCAGCAGGGCATTTGTAGGTGACCCATTACCAAACGCCTGCTGTGCCCTGTCGAGAGAAAGCACTAGTTTTCTAACATGCAAAGGGCATTGCCAGCCTTCCATAGTCAGATTTATTTGAAGGAAGTGGTGTGATTACCTATTTAATTTGGAATAGAGGTCTTGAGGAAACAGTTTGTAAATTGTTGAATCAATTAAATTTTCATAGGAAAACTGAGCTTTGTAAATTTAATGAAATCAATGGGCAGCTATAATGATTTTTTCAGAAATGCTTCTAAGTAAAAATAAATTTCTAAAAATCATTATGCCTACTTAATATTCCAATAAGAGCTCTGCCGACAAGTAACACTGTTTGAAATCGACCTGTTTGCCTCTTGGCTACTTTATCATCTAGTGAAGTACTGGGAAAGGTATTCCTTTACTTTCCTTAGGCTGTCTGCCTCTCGAATTTTTAAATTAACTTAGAGGCTAGGGAGAAATTTGTTTTCCACTGAAAAACATAAAAAGAATGTAACATTCTGCCTAGTAGGATTGGAGCCAAAGAAGGTCCTGCTTGAAAAGCTTAGTTATCTATTATCTTCTATCTATCTATATATTAGTTATCCTATTATCTTAGATAGGAAAGTTTAAAAGTGAATTGACAGAAGTTATCTGTGTTTAAAACTGTCATCCTTCACTACTGCATCCCTAAAATCTATTTGTTTTCTGCAGGTACAGCTCACTTCTCAGATGCAAATCCTCCAGGAAGCTGGCAGGCAGCTGAAGGCTCAGCTGAAGCCCAGCCATAAATAAGTAGAGCTTTAAATGGTTTCAGCAGCATTGTGTCTCCTGTTGTGTTTGTTGCATAGTGCAAGCAGTGCTGCGTGGCAAAAACTGAAAATGCTAAGTGAAAAAACTGAGAACTCAAGACTCATGCATTTTCTGGGTTTTTTTCCTGCCATTTCTCTGTGTTCTGCTGAAACTGAGAAGATTTTACAATGAGAGTATAGCAACAGAACAGTGGAGAAGAATTTTTCATTTTGTATTCCTCAAATGATTCTACTAAGTGAAGACTAAAGAAGTAAATTCCTGTCTTAAGAGCAGGAACTTGATTAGAGTCATTGCTCTACCCAGCCTTCTTGAGTTCTCTAATTTTCAAGTAAAAAATATGCTGAAATGATTTCTTGCATGGGCTAATTTGTAATTATAACAACTATGGGAATAAACAGTTCTATTTAATTGATGCTAAGAGTATAGGCATCAGTGGCAGATAGATAGATATCAGAAATACACCATCACTCCAGTAGAGACAATTAAAGATTTTCCTAAAGTACATGAGAGCAATTTATGTGCATTAGTCCATCCTTTCCTAATTTAAGGTTTATGATCCTTGTAATATCAAGATATATGAATCTCAAGGATTATGCATGTCCTTGGAAAAAATTTCTCAATAATCAATGAAACGTAACAATTAATTATAAAAAATAATGCAAGTAGAACTTATGACAAAAGGCTGGGTCAGTAACTGAATAAAATGGACAGGGTTTCTACTCTTTTTATTTAATATGCAGAAATATAAGAGCAAGGAATTTACTATAAAGAATTATAGGTCCATCTGACATGAGAATAAGAAACTTATTTGCACAATGTCCTTCCTTAGATGTTGAAAAGGTGGGTTTTTTGGCTGGTGTAGAGTTAATTTTCTTCATAGTAGCTGCCATGAGGCCATGGTTTGGAATTGCACTGAAAACAGTGTTGATAACACAGAGATATTTATTTTTGTTACTGCTGAGCAGTTCTTACACAGAGCCACGGCCTTCTCTGCTTTTTGTTAGTAGGCTAGGGTGCACAATGAGTTGGGAGAGGACACAGCTGGGACAGCTGACCTCAACAGTCCCAAGGGATATTCTATACCGTGTGGCATCATGCTCAGCATGTACAGCTTGGGGGAGAAGAAGAGGGAAGGACACATTTAGAGTGATGGTGTTTGTCTTCCCAAGTCACTGTTATATGTGATGAAGCCCTGCTGTCCTAGACATGTCTGAACAGCTGCCTGTCTGTGGAATGTGGTGAATTTTTTTTTTTTTGCTTTGCTTTACCTGTTAAAATGTCTGTATCTCAACCTGTGAGTTTTGTCACTTTTGACCTTCTGATTCTCTTCCCAATCGCAGGAGGTAAAGAATGCAAGTGGCTGTGTGGGGCTTGGTTGCCAGCTGAGCTTAAACCAAAACACAAGGTCATAGATAATTGAGATAATTTTGTCCTTAGACTCTGTCTGCCTCTAGCATGTCATGCATCAAATGATGTCATAACCCTTGCTTTGCTGCTTGGTGGTACTGGTTATAATGTGAACTTGCAGCATGTGGAGAACATCTTGCAGCATGTGATCCGTGTAAGCCCTGAGGTTCACTTGTCCTGGTCATTTAGCTTGCATTCAAATGATGATTATGATGGGGCTCCTCATATTAGAATGTGTGTCTCCATAATAGAATAACTCTGCACATCATCTATAATGGCAAAAAATCCAAACTTCCTCTTATAATTTGTGTTCTTTGCCAATCACCTCCTGTGTTTACATGGAATAATTAAAAAGCCTGTCAATAAATGTGCCTGACCCATCTGTACATGCTAAAAAGGCCCACAGAGCTGCAACATTACAATGTCAATAATAGTGTGAACTATGAAATAGTTATGAAAGACAGTTCGCACCATTGTCTACACACTTTAATTAAAACAAAGCCTAAAGATGCCTGTCCAGAATTTCTTGTGTATTGAACAATAATGCCTCATATGCCAGTGCCAACAGATGATACACCCGATATATCAAAGCTGAGGGGAGAATCCTTGGATGAAGCCTTTACTGAGACCAATGAATCACAGTTGGCACCTAAGCGAAATATTTACCATTATTTTTAGTTTTCTGGTTGATCCCAAAATTAACTTTAGATTGTCTACTTCCATATGGTATTAACAAGTTTCAAGTAAGTAAAGATCTGGATAGGAAGTGAGCACATATTTTTTAGCTATCAAAGGGTGTTTTTCTAGCTAATTAATGGTCCTTCCAACCCACTTAGCCCTTCACTTACATACTGTAACTAGAACAGAGATACTGTCATAGCCATCAGAAACTTGAAATTTTGAGATGCTAAGTGTGCTTTAAAACACCTGTCAATTCATGGCAGTCATAGATGCCTTTTTATTATTTTATTTATTTATTTTCTAGTATCTTTAAGCAGCTCTAACAAAGATTTAAATTTTCTTATCTCTTGCTTTTCACTGAGCAAGCCATGAACCACATCACACAAAGGATAAGACATCTAGAGGCAAAATAAATTAGTACAGTAGTATAAAAGTATGATGTCACCTTCCTTTTCCAAGTGCTATTCTCTAAGGAGATCACTGTGGAAACCTTTGCATTAACACTAGATCTCATGGAAGCCCTTGTACACTGGCTGTGTTAGACAGATTGGGAAATTTATCTCCTTTGTAATGGAGAAGGTTTTTTGGCCTGTAGTGCCCTGGAAAGAAGGTGCTTGTTCCAGAGACGTCTCTCGTGCAGAAGTGCTGTGTGTCAGGTGGAGTTTTCACCCAGCACCTAGAATAGGCACATTCTAATTCTGTTTTATCTATGGACATGAAAACTGGCTGAATCATGATTATTTCTCTTCTCCTCCCTGTGTTTAATGGATGTTATACTACTCCCTGTTTTGATGCAGTATATATTCATGGAAATTTATATTTTTATGGAATTTTGTTTTCTAGGTATGTGAAATAATCCGTATTATTTCACTGAAGACCGTAACTGACATGTTCCTAATCCATACAGATAGACATTAATGCTTTTAAAGCTGGCAGTATTATGTGTATGCATAAATATTTTAAGTATGAAGAAAGTAAAACTTGGGAGTTCCATCTAAAGATATATATTGGCCTTCTGGGACTAATATTCCAGGCTTCATCTACAAAATAGCAGTCTATTGATCTTGAGTCCTTCTTGAAATCTGATTTTTTACTTGCCAAAGCAGAACCACTGTTCTGTTTTATTTATAGACTCCTGGGAAGGCCACAAAAATACGCGGGATAAAAAATAGGGAAGAAAAGAAAGTAAAACCTTTCTACTTGCAAGTCACATTTAGTTAACTTTCTCACTTTCCTCCTGTTCAGATGCAAATCAGTGTCAGTATTTGTTTACTAAAAATATAAGCAACAAATCACTGGTTTTGAAACATTGATTTCAAAGTAAGGTCTCTGAGTGTCTTCTGGAAATACACATACATAGATACTATACTTGCTAAACTGAAAATAAAAGACTGAATTTTCAGACTGTGTTTGAGAAAAAAGAGTAGCCAAAAATGGCCTGAGCTTAAAGTTGTTCATATATATAACTTTGGTATGAAAAAACCAAGAAATGTGGGAGCTTTCATCCTTGTGAGGAAATCTAGCTGTGCTGTCTTCAGTTAACAGTCTATTCTTTACTTGTTGCCTAAGTCTATTCTGGATGAATGAAATATTTGAGAGTTGGATAAATTAATTCTTTTGAGGCCCTTTCAGCATTCAATTGGTAAGTAGTGTGTTGTAGTCCTTGAAATACTTTGTGCTTTGGGATCTATGTTGAAAGGGTTTAAAAAGATTGTTCAGCATTCTAAAGAATTCTCATTTTACACACTTTGTATTTACATTTTGTGTATGCACAAATATATGGGTCTGAATCTGCACTTGTTTATATACATATACATAGACATAGACATAGACATGTAAATTATTTGCTCAAAATCCTGAATTGAATCAGTATCAAAGCCAAGAAAAGAAGTCATGTTTCCTAAATTTAATGGCACTTCTCTCTTCAGTGAACTACACATAATAACCTCTGACTTAGCTTCAATTTTTGTTATTAAACAGACAGCATTGAACAAGATTACTCAGTCTAAATTAGATCAGATTCCCTAACATGTCCTGTCATTAGTTACTATTGCATAAATAGCCAGTTGCACTTTTACCCATAAAGATGATTGAAAGTGTATGGATATTAAACACTCATGAATGTTTCATAATGGAGAGAAAGGACAAGTCTTCTTTAAAAAATGTTATTGTAGTAAAGAGGTGATTTTTAAAAACTGATTCTTTTAATCATTCTTAATTCAATACGTATCTGGCTTTATTTAATATTAAGCAAATTATATATTCAATGTTTTAGCTCATAAATTCTGCTAGCTCTCTATTTGCTTTCAAGGTTTCTGGAGTGATTTGACTGATACACCTTTACCGTTAATTTTAAATCTTCACCCCACTGCAACATCTAAAGCATGTAAGTGAATACATTTACTCTAATAGGCACATTTAGCAGATAATAGTCTTGACATGATGTCCTTAAGTAGAAAGTGTTCAGAGTTGGTTATTCAACAACATGACCTCATAAGACACAATTTAAAAGCAACATTTTTACCCCAGTTGAACATACATTAATAATTTAGCTTGTTTTTTCTACAAATGCAAAAACTATTCTTTAATAAACTGACACAGTATAATTATTTAGTCTGAATTGTTCTGCATATATATCAGAGCTAACCCTTAGGTTAGGTTGCTTGGGATGCCTAATCAGCCTTATGGAAACAGTTTTATAAATACTAGTTTCAGAAATTTGATTTTATCATACAATCATAGAATGTTTTGAGTTGGAAGGGGTCTTAGAAAGCATCTTGCTCCAAGCCCTCTGCCGTGGGTAGAGACTCCTTCTACTAGATCAGATTGCCCAAAGGCCCATCCAGCCTGGCCTTGTACACTTCCAGGGATGGTGCATCCACAGCTTCCCTGGGTAACTTGTTCCAGTATCTCACCACCTCGGCAAAAAAAAAAGGATTTCTTACTAATATTGAATCTAAACCTACCGTCTGTCAGTTTGAAGCTGTTACCCCATTTCCTACCACTCCTTGTCCTTCGACTTCAGGTTAAAGCCCTCTTTGCCAGCTTGGCAAACCTATGACTCAAGACGCTCTTTCCCTTCTCTTACAGATGGATCCCATCAACCTCCAGCAGAACACACTTCTCAAAGTGAGTGCCATGGTCTAAGTAGTCTGAGAAAGTAAGTAAAAAATTTCCACAAATTATTTTATGACTACATTGCACTATGGATTGCTCTTCACTTACACATAGGCAAAATTGTTCTTTTCCCAGTTTATTCTTGAAGTTTAGTTTAGAGATAGAGATTTCCGCCACCTCACTCACTGCCAATACAGAGCTTTCATTGAATAATTTGTCTATCCATATGTTAAATTGATTAGAAATCCATCATGACCTGTAGAAGGCTAGGAGTACTGTAATCAAAGCTTGTTAATTCAGTATTTGTCTTAACATACAGTTGAAATAATAACTTGGTTAAATTCTTTGCCTTTCTTAAAAGGGATTTTGCTTTTAAAGAAGCCTAGAAACTGTGTCCTTGTCCTAGGCATACAGTAATTGCAGTATGTGCAGAAGATGTTTAAATTTGCTTGTTCATAGCTAGTATGAGAAACGATGGCAGAGTAGCTAAACAGATATTGAATAATTACCCAAAGGTCATGGGCAGGATTGTGCAGACTGTTTTGAAGACTACACCACTTTGTTATCATGATACCATTATTGGAGATAACTGGTCATAACCTATGGTAGCAAAGAAAAGAAAGTCACCAGATTTTCTCTATGCATATGTGAGTCTGTGGATACGTATCCAAATCTAGCCAATAGATCATAACTATTTAGTGAGAAAAAAAAAACAGTGCTAGCATTTTAGTGTTTGCTGCTTCTTTTCACAGACAAAGACGTAAAAAAAATTAATAGAACCTATCAGTTTCTTTTTGTGTCAATTTCAAACACAGGATAAATTCTCCCTTTAACAATGACATTAAGAGCAATAGAAATACAGCAAGAAAATAAAGATACAAGAACAGCATCTACCTAACAAAAAAAATTGATTATTTTTTCTAATATATGAGAAAGATGTAATGCCAAGGAATTCCCTGAAAAAATTGGTGTTTAGAGGGTTAAAAAATCAGTACCAAACATGAAGGGACCAGATTTTCAAAGGAATAATGAGGATACATGCCAAGAATGGACTCGGTCAGTGGTGTAGGGTTTATTTGGAGGTAGATAGAATGGCTAATGTGGAGGGGTATAAGAAGATGAATTATGACATGAGGAATTTAAGGGTTTCTCTCATCACCTTCCTCAATTAAGTCCCCATTTCCTTTCAGTTTAATATTGAAACAAAAGGGGTTTTTTTTGTTATGTTTTAATCTTCTATTTATATGATTTGTGCTCCTGTAGTATTTCCTAGTTCAAACCCTTTGCTGTAATTTTTTATTTGGGCTCAGTGGCTTTTTGTCCAGTTCTTTCTTCCAGTTACTTTGAATTCTCTCTCTTCCTTTTTCCAAGTTTTCCATCAAAGCCTTTCTGAGTAGGTTTGTTTCTCTGTTCTTTTTCCTCACAGTGTTCCTTAATTGTTCTTTGCTCTTCTTCATCTTAGCTATGATTGTTCATTCCTCATCCACCCACTTACTTGATTTACTTTTCTCCTCATGCTAACAATTGCTCACGTATGTAGTTTTATTTCATTCACCATTCTGTCTCTTTCCTGTTCGACTCAGCCACCCATTAATTCATGCCTTATTCTGCCTCACTCTTGCAGTTACTTACTCATTCCATTTTAGGAATCTAGTGGAAATTCAAAAAGAGTAAATGTAAAAAGTAGGCATAAATAGCAAGAAGAAAGATGCAGGCTGTGAAAAGTGTGGAAGTGAACTGTTGAGAAAGTGGTAGTCAAAGAGACAGAAAGGGAAATCTGCATTGAGAAATTCTCAGGGTGTCAGGAAAGCAGTTACTATTTGGGTGAATGTGTTTGGGGGAGCAGATGGTGGAAAGGAGAGTTTTGGAGAATGGATAGATGGAGTGGAAAATTGCTCTTTTCAAGGAATTCAACTTCTCTTGGATGACCTTGATGTGTGATCTCCGTGTGAACTGAGCAAGTCCAAAAGCCTGTATTTTAATGGTGATTGAATTCTGGCTTTTACTTTGGAACTTTTTAAGTGGTCATTTTTAACAAACTGCCAGAAGAATGCCATGGGGCATACTAGGAGAGCCACCATCCTGTTCATCGTCCCACGTAGAGCTTATTTATGAGTGGATGTTCCCTTGGAGTGGAACAGAAACTGATATAATTCTACATCACAGCAGTGAATGATGATTTACAAATCTGACTGCAATTTGAACTCATCATCTATAATCACCATCACTTATTGCATCTTAAAAGAATCTCTCCAAACAGCAAAACCGGCTTGGAAGTTTGCATATTGTATGATAGCAAATTATACACAACATCCACGTACACATAAAAAAAGGGAAGTCTCATGGAGAAAGACTTTCAATTAGTGAATGTTAAATAGACAAAAATTACATGTATCATCTAAGCGTATAGAATAAACAGTCCAGAAAGATACAGTTATCTTTACAGGTAACATGCTGTGCAAAATTTCACTGGGCTAAATGGCACTAGTATGAATAGGTAATATTTAAATTTTATCAAACAATCCCGAAGTTGCTCAAGCATAAATTTATTTTTAACGAGTCGTTGGAAAAGCTGTGTGTATTCACATTCAGCATCAATTTGTCGAATGGAGTCTTGTCGAGAAACCCGTGACCACAAGATGGCAGGGTTCCCATTCAAACCTGACAACAGAACTGCACCGAGAGCTGAAAAACCTTACTACGAACTTTCCTTATTTCTGCGGCTATAATATGGCACTCCTGCTCGAAATTTCCCTCTAATTTTGCAAAACACAGGAACTTATGAGAAGGCTGGTTTTGTGTATCATCTGTCTTTACATATTTTTGAACCATGTTACTCTCCCTCATGGGGTATACTGCCATTTTTCGAACACAGGTCTTACCCTATCGGAAATGATGTTTTAAAAATAAATATGTTCTAAAAAATATACGTAGTTCTTCAAAATAAGTGGTATCAGTCCATGTTGTTCTAGTAGACCAAGAACTACTGAGAAGACATATAAATTTCCTGAAATTCGCACAAAATATTAATCAAAATATTTCCCATGGATGCTGTGCTGCAGACAGTTTGATGTGTATTCAAGAACTTCCATTTTCATGTGCACATGGACCTTTTCTTCTCGAGAATTCAAGAGACTTTTTTGGACACTTTTCTAAGCACCTCTTTCAAAGCACAGTCCATCAAGGGGGGGATCTTTAAGAAGGCTTGGTGTTGGCTGACCTATTCACCCAGGGAAACAGATATGACGATTCTATAGTTTTTTGGGACAAGAATTATGGTATTGTATCTTTCTGTTGTGACTCACATCCATGTTTTACTGAAATATCCAGAAATCTCAGTTTTCATTTAAGATAAATTTTTCTAGGCCTGAGAAAAATGGTGGAAAACCCTTGGAAAATAGATTGATAAATGACCTAAGACACAAATCAAAAAGATTCACATATTTTTGGTTTTAAAAAATATTTATTCTAAAGTCAGTCAAGTTTTCTTTGCAGCCTGACTCAAAAGCATTTACCATAGGCTTTTATAGACATCAATGAATTTTGCCATTGATACCCAATGAATTTAGGCCAAAGCTGAGGATTTTTAAAACATTTCCAAGTACATTTTTAGAACAAACAGAAATTTTTCTGCCTTATGTTTAAAAACGACTGCTTCTTACTTCAAAAAGGACTACAAATGCTAATGCACTGATTATAGGTGGGAAGAAAAATCCTTTTTCATATGAATACTAGTATATTCCTCTTGAAAGGAGAAAATTCACTCAATTACACAATAAACAATACAGAGAAAATGACTTTGAAAATCCATTGTGTGGAGACATCTACAAAAATGAATTTTACGAATTTACACTAAATTTTTTAACTTATGAAAGGAAAATGTTGATGTCTTTTTTTTTTTTTTTTTTTTTTTTTCCGATTGTGGACATTTCTATTACCCTATGTAATAACTATAATAATAATAAGAATGCTAAAATCTCTGAGCAGTGCATGACTGTCTTTAGTATCATCCATACCATGTAAAGCACAACTCCAGTCTGAGATATTCCAGGCTGATATCTTGATACATTGTTTTATTGTGAGTGCATTGTTATTGCATAATACCAACACATTTTAATAAACTACAATGAAAGAGAGTTAAATGCCAGGATGATTAGGATAAATTACGCACCAATACTCTTATGAAGACAAATACTCCAGTGCAAATTATCCAAGCTGAATATAATGAATAAAATTAATATAATGTCCTTTGATGCACTATAGGTTAATATTTTTAATACAATTGTTGGGTATTAGGAAGGTGGCGATATCTGCTTTAGGCATTGCTTTTTCCAGGTAATTTTATTTAATGCTTCACATGTGCAAAACTTGATGCATTTGTAAAGATGCAAAAACAACTTAGAAACAAGCTGTACTTTAACACCACCTTCATGGTTCTGATCAGTCATTGGAAGAAGAATCCAGCACAATCTATACCAGAATTTTGGCTCAGATTTTGAGCCAGGCAGTGATACTGGACTCAGAATCTCAGTAAACAAATGTTATAATTTTGTCCTTTACTTCTTCCTATGAAAATGGGTTTTCCATCAACACTTTGATTCCAAATGGGTGCCAAGGAGCAAAACACACAGCTGAGTTCTCTTGTAGCCACTGCTGAGTAATCTTTGTACCCACAATGTAAAATCATCATTAGTTTCCATTGCTTGTCAGTGGCAGCATTAGTTCCTGTATAGATGCCAGTGTTTACCACAGTAGTATCTAAGATACTGGTTTTTTCATAGTACTAAGAAGGCAAAATAAGTTGTTTTTCCCAGACAGGTCTCATAAAAACTCCCTCAGTGTCTGGATGCAATCAGAACAACAAACTCGTTGGACTGTGACTGATTAATTCATCTTCATAATTTTTCATGGTTTTAAAAAACTGTATTGTTGGAATATTTACCATAGGCTCATTTCAGTAACTGATGTGTATGCTAAGAATCCTCATTAAAATAGGAACTGAACTGCAACAGGTAAGAAAACAGTTTGGCTTAATATCTGTTATCAAATATGATTTTCTGTGATGTAGGCCTATTTCTTTCAGTCACGGAAATACAAAACTGCATTCAGAAACAGTCATAGATATTAATGTATATCTATCTACGTATGTGTTTGTGTGTGTGTACAGGCTACTTTTGAATTGTAGTTTTGTTCACAGTACTTCTCAGTATTTCCAATTAAATCAGAATCAGTATAGAATAGGAATGTGACTGTTAGACGTACACAAATATCTTTATCATCTTTTACATGATGAGATTTTAAATTAGCATCTCTCTTTTTCTGCATGCTGATGTGAGGCGTTCCTCCAGGAACTAGGTCATTCCTAAGGAAATAATGGCATGGACAACTGCTTTAAAAGAATATGCATTCTTTATTCAGGTATCTGCTGGAGAAATTTGTACTTTATTTAACTCAACGTGAAAATCAAAAGTTTATGAGACTGTGTGTAGGTAATTCTTGTTATCCTCATTTATTTACTATTATTCTCTCAATGGAAAAAATATTTACATAATTTCTTCTTTCTGGGAACAGTAAAAATTCCAGGAAGACTTGGAAGATGAATCTTAAATTAAATTTCATTATTTAATACACTATTTCCAAAAGCTGATCCAGAGGAATACCTGGAGTTTGCATATGATATCTAAGATGAATAATGGTTCTCTGCAATGGCTGTTCCTGTTTTTCAACCAAATTATGCAAGGATAAGAGAAAGATTTTGCTAATTAACTGGCAATAAGTGTGGAGATATCTGTATTGCCTCTTTCAAAATGCGGGGAAAATGTACAGGCAGATCAGGGACAAAAGCTTTAGTGTACAAGAGAAGCCATTCCAGATCAGACTAACAGCTTGCTTATGCTATTATTCCATCTGACAATGGCCGTTACCAGATGCTTTAGAGGAAAGTGCAAGAAACCCTGCAGTGAGCACTTATGAAATACTCTGCTCGTAGAGGAAATTTCTTGTTAATCTCTGTCAGTGATGATTGGTTTATATCCTAGAGCATGGTGGCTTGAAGGTTAAGTATAAAATAACTGTGGGACTAGTACAAGTCGTACTACTGTAAAGGAGGCTGTTTTTTCCTGAGATACTTCAGTTTTATAATGTGATAACAGGCACTGGCCAAATGACGTTAAGCAACTTCCTCAGAATGTTTCGGCATTTATTGTAGAGACCAGATAATGAAGGAGATCTGGGATAAACACAAGGGATTAAGTATGTGTGATTTACAAAGAATTCGTGAAAACAGGCATGTCTCTTTTTTTATCACTCTTTGTAATCTTGCTTAGATTTAGTGGTAATATGGAAAATCTCACTATTTTAGTAGAATAATCATAAATATTTAAATACTAGATTTTGCATTAATAATGTTTTCTGTTTTCTGGTCACATTTATGACTTCTGTGAAATGATTCTTTTCCTTCTAGTCTACAGGTAAAGACTGAATTTTCTCATTTTAAAAGAAGAGAGAAAAGAAAAAGCTTTCTTGACATATCGTGAGGGGACATAAAGGCATACATCCAAACATCTCCTTCCCCTGCCCCCCTCCTTTTCTGGTGACTTGGTGGTGAAAAAAGAGGTAAGTCTTGAAATAATTTTGACTGTCTAATCTACCTAGGGTCACAAGAAGATCTCTTCCATATCTAGCAGTGCTGATTGAGGGTGTTACTGTGCTCAGCTCTCTGTACCTATAATCTGCCAGCTGGAAGTTGCCATTCCCACGTTGCCATTCCCATTCTCTGCCGGACAAAGGAGTCTGAGAGCTTTGCATTATCCACTTCAGGCAAAGTCAGTTCTCTTTTCAGACTGCCTTCATCAGCTGTTTATTAGTACTGTGACTCCTTATGGGGTTCTTATGTGATCCATTATGCCCAGAAGCTGCAGAACTGGCAGGCTCTCGGGAACAGACAGGAGGAAACTCTTAGGGTTGCTCATAACTTCAATTGTCACTGTTCTTTGCTAGATGAACATCTGTCTGCAGCCTACAAATGAGCTCTGTATAATCACTCTGCTAAGAACACAGCTATTTTTATGCTTGTGTTTTTGTGCACTGCTCGTGAACTTTTCATCTCCTTGCAAGCCTGGCTATCTTAATGTTGCTGGATATCTTCAACTTGACCCCCTTTTGTAGAGTTCAGATTTTGCATAACTTCACTAGAAGTTTCAGCCCAGTCCCACACTTAAGAGCTCTGGGTGTTACTCAAGCAAGGCATTTTATAATATCCTTCTGGGAAGAAATAGCCTCAAAGCATCTGGATATAAATACCTATATTAATCATGTGACTGAATATAAAAGTATGAATTCTAACATTAATTGTAAGGCAAATGGCTGAGTTACATCCTCTGTAAGTGCCAATGGTGTAGTTCTATAATGTGGGTTATTCCTGCATCAACTGTATATTGGCCCAGATTGTGAGGGCTAGTCTGATATAAGATAACTCTGGTCTAACATCTGGGAAAAACCTCAGAAATCACACTTTTTCACAATGTTTGTTGCTAAAGAAGTAGTGGTAAAATGTCCAGAAATTCATACCAAATGTGGTTTTTTGTGAAATGTGTAGAAATTTCATTAACTGTAACCTCTCTCAGGAAACCTGTGTAAGCCTAACGATACCAGGTGACATGAACTGTTTTCTTAAAGGCCAGGTGTAGAGCTTTATGGATTTATTTTTAATGCCAAAATGATAATTCATTGTGCTCAAGAGAGAAATGCCTAATAAGGTCCTGATAATTCTCAACTGTTTACTGTCGGCTCAGAAAGCACGTGAACACAGTATTCATGGAAGTTCTTCAGGAGCTGGGGGCCAATCCCTCAGAGCAGCTCTATTAATTTCAACTCAAGCTTGCCAGCTGAAGTTCCTGGACTGATCCAAACTACTTTGTTATAAAACAGAATCAGTGCCTGGAGATGCACTTAGAAACAGATTGCAGAAAAGCAAGGGTTAGAGGGTGCATGGGCAATGACCCCTATTTGGTACAGATTGTTAGATAAATCTGTCTCAAGACTGCCACAAATGACAGGGGTGTTCCCTGTGAATTAGGATAGGTAATTAATTTGGGTAGGAAACAGTTTCACCAAGTATCTCTAGCAAAAATACCTTTGCAGAGTAATAATTGCTCTTATTTTAGTAAGTTTAATTCTTATCAAGTCATCTCAAAGATTAAAGGAAAGCCGTTTGTGAAACAAAATAATGAGCATAAATATAGGAACAAATACAAAGATTTAAGTAGACCAGTACTCTGGCACTGGCCCATAGATAAAGCTTTGAGAGAGAATACTAGAACAGGCCAAGCAGAAAGTAAAATCTTCCTGCTATTGTTTCTGACTTTTGTCAAATCATAACTCCAAGACTTTGTGAGTGGGAAACAGGCTTTTTTGATGTGTGTTATAGAATAGCCTTGGTTGAATTTTTTCTTTCAAAAGATTTTTTCTAATTACTTCTCAACCCACCTAAGCTTTTGACATCTTTGACATCCTGTAACTATGAGTTCTACAGTTTAATTATGTGTTTTGTGAAAAGGGTTTCCTTTTGTTTGCTTTAAGCCTGACACTTGATAACTAAGTCACCTAAGTTCCCTCATGATGGGAAGCAGGGAA
This sequence comes from Melanocharis versteri, assembly GCA_013397845.1. Lineage (NCBI taxonomy): Eukaryota > Metazoa > Chordata > Aves > Passeriformes > Melanocharitidae > Melanocharis > Melanocharis versteri. The sequence goes on along the minus strand of VZTG01003225.1, from coordinate 240,983 downwards.
CAGTTCTCTGTATACATTATACAAGTCAATATTTTATATGTATTCATCATATTAATCTCATGGGTGTTTCTTTCCTACCTAGTATTTTTCATCTCTCCACTTTAAATAGCATATTTTTATCCTCCTAGGTACACTTTTCTGTACCTTCTTTAGTTCTCCAGGGTCCATTTTCAGATGTGGGGGAGTAGGACTACATTCGATATTCAGCAACATCTATTTTGCATTCCTTATCCAACTATTTCTACCATTCTGCTGCTTTCGTGATCTCTCATGAGTATTGAGCTGAAGCTTGTATAGATGTGTTAAAGACTCCCAAAACTGTTTTGAGTGAACATGGCTAATTTAGACTCATCATAGTAATAGCTGATTTGTATTAGTGGATGTTGATATTCCTTGGATATTTTCCAAGTCCAAACACTCCTCATGATAACCTTCTGTAGCTTCTTGCAGCTGGCTTTTGTTTTCATAATGCTAATAATTTAGCTTTGTCAGCAAAATTGGTCATCTTTTCATCACTATCCCCAGAGCCTGCTATAAACTCTGAATAAAACAGATATTCATATGCTTGTTGGAGTTTCCTAGAAAACTCCCTTCACAGAAGAATTTTTTTTTAAAAATTGGTATCCTTTATGTCCTTATGTCCATTAAGAAATCAAGTATCTTACAAAATATCTTTCCTATTATTCCAAGTACCTTACTGTCTATAAGAACCCTTGCTAAGGAATTTTGTTAAAACTTTTTTGAAAATTCAAGTAAATAATGTCAGCCACATCTCCTATGCTATTATGCTCTTCAGTTTTTCAAAGAGCTCCAGTAAATTTGTGAGGCACAATAATACACTACAAAAGCTGAGTTAATTCTTCTCATTGTATCATATTTATTAGCTGGTCTACCATTTTTTTACATTTAATTTCCTTTTTTTTTAAAGAGGTCAGGTTAACTCATGCATATTTTCTTCTGCTCCAAGTGAAACCTATCAGTAGAACGGGCTTTCTTCTTTAACCATTAATTCTCTCAGCACTGAGATCACTTTCAGTAGTATTAACCATCCGAAAATTTTGTATTTGATTTTTTTTTAGCTCATAGACGAATATCATGTTGCTGTGGCGATTTGTTACTATTCATTTTATTGATTTGTTCTAAGATTTCTTTCACTGAGAGTCCAATTGCAAATAATTCTTATAATTCTCCCTCTGCAAAAATGTTTCCCCTGTGGAAACCAGTCTAACCTCATCTATAAAGAACATCAATACAAAGAATTAATTTAACCATTCAGCTTTGGCCTTATCTTCTTTTATAACTCCTCAATCACCTGTTGATCCTATAGAGTCTTTGTCAGACTCTCTGCTTTTCATGCTGAAAATATTTTATTATTAGTTTTTATATATTCATAAAGAGTTCCTTAAACATTTTTATATATTTTTATGATTTTATATTTCATTTTCTGGACTTACATTCTTTTCTACCTTTCACACTTTCAAAAAATTTAAATTTATGAACGTTTCCTTTATACTAGCAACAGCTTCATAGAATGACTTTTAAAACCTATTCCACAACTGCTGGGTTTGTTTTGTTTTGTTTTGTTTTGTTTTGTTTTGTTTTTTGTTTTTTTGGGTTTTTTTGGTTTTTTTTGTTTTTTTTAAATTGGTGTCTTCTGTTGTTTGTATGAGCACATTATTTGTATAATTTGACTTTCTTATGACAAAAAGGCATCCTTTTGTGTCATAGTGAATCTTATTACAAATATACTCATAGTGTATATATAGTTGTACCAACAGCCCTTAACATCAATATCAGTGTATCTGAATTTAAGTTTTATTCTGCTTCTGCTGGAACTACAGAATGTTATTTCTGCATTTTCTCCAAATCTTTAGGGGCATAAAATTAAGATCTGAGGTATGATGCCGGAACTGTTGGTTTAGAGATACAATCCAATTTTATAACAATTGTCGCAATCTTACCTAAAGCTAGATTTATTTTATAGGAAATATGCTTTTAATTATTTATATTTAACCAGGTGCCAAGTGAATATTCTTCATTTTAGGGTGCTATTTTAGTCCAATGAAGTAAAATCAAGCATATGATTTAAATGGTTTGGAGACCTATTTCTGTCCTGTACTCTGTTTTCTTGTCCTATAGGAAAGATTAGTACTGACAAAGGCAGGTCAACACAGCGCACAGAGAAACTAAATATTCTGATATAATATGGCAAAACTCAGTGTATTCCAGTATACCTAGGACGTCGAGGAGCAAACCATGTGTTTCATGTCAAGTAATTATGTGTTTGAGAAATCTTTTTCTCAGTTTTGACAAAGATAGAATTGATTTTTATTTTTTTCCGCAAAATTATTTGCTTAATTTCCTAGGAATCATACTGATACTATATGTGACTGACTCTCTTTCTTATGCTGATTTCGTTTCTCTCCTGGAGAAAAACATTTTAAAGAATTCAGGATTTTGACAAAGTTTTCTGCTTGCTAATCTATCACGTCTTATTCATGAAATCTCTGGTAACATGGAATAGAGAGGACTTTGCCACTGCCGCAGTGATGAATATCTTCAAATGTTCTGCTTCATTTCCCATTCATTATTTAAATCAAATCATATTTGCATAATGCAGGTGTTTTTCCACTGATGCTTAAACTGTTTCTCAATATCATCCCAGCCACCTCACCTACCCACAGATAATCATTCTTTAACAGTCATTACTAACTGCAGATACTTTTCCAATTACATTATTGGAGACTTCCCACAGACCAAGTTTGGCACATCTGGATAGTCTCCCACCTCTGGAGATGAAGAAAATCCCACTTTTTGTTATTGAAATTGCTATTTAATTTCACTGAAATCTTGGTTGATTTAAGTGTCCAGCATTGCCCGGGGGAATGCGGGCACTGCACCAAGATGTGTGCAAACCTTGCTGTTACTATGAACTAGGGCAAAGGCAATTATTCATGTTGCATTTTAGTAGCATAACTCAGAAAAATAGCAGAATTTGTCTGATAAAAACATAGCTCACTGGAATTTAAATGGGCAGCTATTTTCAATCTGCAGAACTAAATCCAATTTGGGATGTGGAGAATTTATCTGTGCACCCAAATCTAGGACGTGAACATACAGCTAGATGCTTAAGCTCCAGAGTGCTGTCTAGTTACTGCAAAACTCTCTTCCATCTTTACTACCCCCTGCTTTCCTACATACGATGCACTGAAAGCCAGAGTGGCCTTGAAGAACAGGTTGAACCGTTTGGAAATGGAGGAACAGGGCAATTAAAAAAGGGAGGTGCCAGTGCCATTTGTTCTCAGGGTGCCCACCCAAGGCCGGCGTTAACAGGGCTATTACTACAGGCTGAACGAGGACTTGTCCGCTTTCAGTGTCTACTGTGGTAGCTGCACAGTGCAAAGTATGATCTGCTTTGTATACCCAAATTATTGAAACTTACTTGCTGGGGCATTTTCCTTCCTTTTCTCTTTCTTGCTATCTGCATTTGTCCATGGAATTTCAGTTTCCTACCTGCCTATTCTTATATTTATTATCCACATCTGCCATTTTTACAGCAGATCCCTTCTATTCAGATAAGGGAATACCAATTTTTTTATTAGTTGAAATGTTGAGTGGAATTTTGACTGGGAGGAGGGGGGTGTGCTGCTTTATTCTAGCTCTCCATCAACTATAAAAAATAAGAGGATGTTTTTAACTGTCTTGCCTAAATATCTTAGGGAATTTGAAAAGGAAGTGGATTTTGAGTTTGAGGTCAGATGATAATGAAACTAAAACCTTACTATTGATGATCCTCTTTGGACATATTTCAGGTCCCTCCCACGTTATCTTCAATCTGCCTAACCTACCTGGGTTACTTCAGTCTTGAAGAGAAAGATATATAGTGGTGCTTAAATCAAACAGTCAGTGCAGCAACATTATTATTTAAAATATACCATAAATTTCTAAAAAATATTTAAAGCATCTGTATCTGTCAATGTATTACCACAACTATATCATTACAGTTATGGGCCCTAGAGACATTAAGTTCAGTTAGAAGAAGAAGAAAGTGAGAAGTTTGTGGATAATCAGAAATAAAGTATTTTCTATCTGCATGAACAATAAACATTCCTAACCATGACACAGAGGAGTTCAGCTTGTTGGCATATCTGTAATGGGGCTCTATGCAAGTTGTTTGATCCAAACTCTTGCCTGAACTGAAGTGTGACCCAAACCTATTTTTCAAGGCCTTAAAGCCCTAGCTTTAAAGCTGAGTTCTGTGGGTCTGTATTTTTTGGGTTTTGCAAATTATCAACCCTCCTACAAATGCTCCTTATCAGGAGGACTGTTTTCTTCCCTGTGCAAGAAGATACAGTGAGGATTTATCAGAAAACCTGAACTGACTAACAAAGCAGATAGTTGTTTTAAAATTTGGTACTTCTCTTGGACTTTTCATTAAAGATTTGATGAAGATACTCGGTGCCATTACAATACTTCACCGCAATATTCAATTTCTTTTGTCCTTAAGAGCTTTTGGATTGACCTTTCCTCCAAACTGACAAGAAATGATCACATTCCAATGTCTCCTTAAGTCATTCTTGTGTTGTTTCATCGGGAGCTTGGAAAAACCTCTTCAATACCATAGCATTTTTCCTTCACTTCGCTCATTAGTAAGCATTCAGCTGCTGTGAGTAATTAGTAGAGGAGATTTTGGGGTAGGCCTAATGGTAGTGGGTATTTTTAAAATATGGAAGCAGATGTTTATAGCCTGCCTTGAAAGTTTGTCTTCTTATTTATAGTTTCATCAGTCAGTGAAATAATGAGGAAATCCTCTTTGGAAAAACAGCTCTTCCGCTTTGGAAAGATTGATATGCAATTTATTGTCTTATAAGGCCTAACAATGCCTTCTTTTGATATTCATTTTGGTACAATATCACATTCTCTGATAACACTGCAAACTGTATACAAGCTATTGGATTGTCCTGATCAAGAACCATGTAAACATATTTTCTTCCAGCCTTATTTGGAGATGGTGAACATAGGCTTGGAGGTGACTTGCAAGTTTGTGGGGTGACGAATGAGAGGAGCTGAGTGTGAGCACTTTTCAGAATAAGCTGACAAACAGGGGAAAAGGCTGTTTAAGGTCTGTATAGAAGGTCTTGAGGGAAATTATTTGATCCTTCAAATTTTATGTGTCTTTTAGACACAGGAAAAAAGCAGAAGAGCTGGAGCATGAAGGAGGAACTCTATAGATAATTCTGAGCTATACAATGACCAGGCATGCTGGAAGGTCTGGGTGAGTGCATTAACCAATATTTCTTCAGACTGTTGTTTTTCATTCATAAATGCATGTCATAAATAATCAGTCGTAAAATAATATGACTGTCATATATCAGTCTTTCTCTCAATGAATTGAGAATAAGATCTGATGGATTCTTGCAAAGATTGACACCTTAGATATTTTATTTACACAAAGCATTTTTTAAATACAGAAAATGTTTATTGCTGCTGAAGTCTTAGGAATAGATAAACTTCTGTAAATCGTATTTTTCCAAATGTAGTGTTTTTAAATTCACATTTTTAGTAAATTATATTGTAGGAGCTTTGATTCAATACTATAGAATGTGCTTGTAGTTTTGCCAAAAATGTCACAAGTAATTTTTCTTTAGAATACTGAATACCTATTATGTGTTGTAAACATAACCTTTCCCATTCTTTCATGTACAGTTAAAGTAATAAGTCTCTACAGAAGACAAACTAATTTAAAACTTTGGGGACCCCCACCCACATTTCCAAGTATAGTTTTTCTAAAACTTTTGGTTTTGATATCTGATTATGTAGTAGCATCTCACAGATTTTTGTGTTTATAGTGTGTATAACTAACTTTCAATGCTCACTAGATTTTTAATGGTATGTCTTTTCTTTCAGGGTTTTCTGTTTTAAACTTTTAATATCTGTAAACTGATCATATCTGAATATTTGTTTAATTTTGGTGGTGCTGGTGGATTTACTATCTCTGAGAAGCAAATATGACATAAAGATATAATATTCTAGCATAGTATATTTACTAATATTACTGTATATTGATATTTTCCATGGTTGTTGGATTAAATTTGAAAAATAAAGAGCTTTGCAAGCAGGACAAGACCTAAGCAGCTGTGACTATGTTAAGGGTTTCTAGAAATGATCACAGTGCATAGTGCACTGTTATTTCTTTTGCATTTAAAATTGTGTTAGGTCTATAAAACCCAGTATGTCAAATTTATCATGAAATAATTTGGAACTTAAGGGGCTGCGTGGCTCACGGTTATGTGCTATAGAAATGAGAATTTTATTAACATTGGAAGATGGCCACAATGCTTTAGAAAGCTGTGTTATCTTTCTCAGTTTGAAAGGACTTAAAATATTTTGCTAGCATTCCACTACAAATTTTTCAGAATGGCATGTAACCACTGCAAGTGTGGGCACAAGCAGAAGAGTATCTACCTCCAAAGATTATGGTCTTGGATGTCTGTGCATTTTCTTGGTGCTCTGGGACTTGTGACTATGTTGATTAGAGTAAAGATAATATTGCAACAAGTTCATTTAATGTTTTTCCAGTATAATGCTTATACATGATTATTAAAAATAGTGGATGCATCCTGTGGTATTTTATCTATTCATGAGCCACATAAGATGCTAGGAGCTCCAGAGTGCTAAAAATTAATCTAACCTAGTACCTTCTATTATAATTGCTATGAGCATGCTTACAACAGGCAGCATACAAAGCTTGAATCAATATCTACTCTAAACTGATGTAAAAAAAAGATAAGAAATGTATCATATTTTCATGGAAATGGATAATGCCATGACATTGCCAATTCTATGGCAATGAAGAAGTCAAAATATACTTCTCTTATGTAGATATATTTGAGAAATTTAAGTAAATACCAATGGAATTCCTGATCTGGAAGAGTCTTTTTATGTAATCTTTCTTCTTTCTAAGCACACAAAATATTTAAATATTTTTTTGACTTACCACTATTGAGAGGTTTTATTTAGGAGAATTTCTGCAGTTTTGTGCAAAGACATGTACGTGCAATGCTAATGGCATGGTTTCCTGCTTAGGAGTCTGATCAGCTGTGCTTCTCTTCACGCTTTCCTGCTCAGGTCTCATCCTAAACCAGGACAGGGACATGGCTGAGTGTGCACTTGGCTGGAAGTTTAGTAACAATCTTGGATCCTCGAGGATTGGCATGCTCTGATTGCTACATTTTTGATCACTTTGATTTTAAAATATATTCTGAATAGCAGCTGTAAATTACATTTTTATTTAAGTATGGCTCAAAATTGCTTCAGGTTAAAGTGGTTTAATGTTCCAGCGAGATACAGGCAAATAATGCTTATAGAATTAACAAAAAATGGTTCTAAACCTAAGTTGGAACCTTCTCCTGGTACAGCTCAAGTGCGGTTTGCTCTCATCTACAATGGCTAGTTAAACATTGTAATACTCATTTTCTCCTCGAGATACCTCTTGTAACATGTTTTAATATATGGATATTTGGCCTGCAGTATCAGCCAGAAAGCAACTGCTGCTGGTAGTTATTTCATTTCTAATGTGCAATAACCCAGCAGAAGCAATTCAGTGAATCACAGAAGTAGCTTCAGGGAACCCATAGGCCATAGAACTAATTTCAGTCCATGAGTAAATAAAAGATGTGAAAGTAAAGTTCCTACTTTCTCGGTGGAATCAGAATGACAAGGTCAATAGACAGAGACAAGTGAACTGTACACATTTAAAATATTAGTACTTGTATGCCACATAGAGTATAAATATACAAATCCTTCCCACCCTGTTAGTATAATGAGAATTATCTTACTTACAAAACAGCAATACAATACTTCAGAGAAAATCAACATTATTTGCTTGTGTTTTAATATGCAAATAGTTTTCATGATTCAAATGAATTAAGTTTTGGATATATTAGCGTAAAGACCATAGAGATTGCTTTTTGTTTTCTGATTCAGCCTGAGAAAAACATCAGGATTTCTGGTAAAGTTGCCAGTATGAAAGTAAGAAATAAAATATTCTACCAATTTTACCATTTTTACTATGTTTCAGTGGTAGTTGATATACAAAAGGAGTTGACAAGTTTAGGAATAAATGTGAAGAAAAATAAGCCCATGAAATTAAATGGAAAACTCAGTTTTATGGAGTTCTGATGCCGGTGGCTGTCTGAGTGATGAGAGTTAGCTGGCATATACAGTAATATTTTCTTTGATAGCCATTTTCCAGGTACATGAGATTAGAATATCTTTCTTTTCTGCTAACCTAAGAATTTTAATTTTCCTAGGATGTAGTTTGTAACAGTGCATCTAATATAACACAGCTGGAGCCACAAGGCTTGCAGTTGGGCTGGATTTTGTATTGGTTTATCCATTTATTCCATTCTTAAGTCAATGAGTCTATTCTCCTCAGTGAGAGAACAATTCTTTCATCCTCTTCACCACTCCCAAACAAAGAGAAAATCTTTCTGTGCAGCGAAAAGAACACACAAAAGACATCCAGAAAAATTATCTCATATGACCCCCGCATATTTACTGGTAGTGATTTCTCTTACTAATTTATCTAGGAAAGGAACAGACACAACCTACTGTCCCTTCCCTTGCCCACCTATCTTGCTATCTGTGTAGGCACTGAAACCTGTGCAAAGTCAAACAACGATGAATTCAAGAAATTAGATTATAATAAATTACAACCCCTACACTTGACCTATATTGCCTTAGTGCTTGATAAAGTCATTTAATTGCATTTCTCTGATGAAATCTTGTGGCAGGACAACTGATTAGCATCGACTATTTTGGAAATCAATCTTTAGAGCTTATGAGACACCTTTTGATGGAACTGAAATTAAAATCTATGACATTGCAGTGCCTATCACATAGAGAACACCTCTCACTGTCCAGACTTTCACATATGTTACACACTTTGTCTCATCATCAATTGACTTCATTAATATTTTCCTCCTGCTTCACTGGATAACGATTCTCTGCAGCTTAGTGAGAGAGGAGCTGTTGTCTGTATACTGTCTGCCTGATTTGCTGCAGAAATGGGTAGATTTGCCACAGAAATGGGTAGATATGCCATGACTGAAGGAGAAATCCTGGAAAAGAAAGGAAGCCTTCACAGTTGAAGAAAATGAATATGCTGCTGTGAAAAAAATTAAGTCTAACTATCTCTGAATTTTTACAATGGCAACTGAGCCAATTAATCCATGTTAATTTTATTTTTCTAGAACATATCATATTTGTTTTGAAAACGTTTCATCTTGTACTCTTCACTATAGCTAAATCCAAGAAATTTCTACCTTGAAAGTATATAATGCTATCTAAGGTTCAGCACTGTGAGAAAACCAGATATAAGTATACTAGAATAGGCATTTGGTGTAATGGAGGCTTTTACCTTACATTTTCTCATTTCCCTATTTGTTAATTGGACAGTATAATCCTCTTTTCTCACAGGACTTTGCAACAATACATTAATTAAGGTTTGGAAAGTATTCAGATTCTAGAGTACTGAGACCCTGACTGAAGAGCCCCTGAGAAAATGAGTGATTGGGCCCGCAAGGAGGTTTTGAATACTGTCCAATAAATAAGGCCCATAGATACATATTCAAAAGCACAGAGAAAGAATTGAAAAAGTGCATATCAAGTAACCATTGTCTCCCTCTCCTTCTGAGCAAAGTTACAGTATGTGATTTCAATCCATATACAACACAGTGGATTTGTAACTTCCAAATTGGGATCTATACAGATGAGTTTATGTGACAATGTAAACTCTCAACAGTTGGATTACCAGTTCAAAGAATTTTTTGAAAACAAGCGAACAAAGAAGAAGAAACTTTAACTGAACTTTTAGAGCTAGAAAGTCAGAAACCAACTGAAATAGTTTCAGTAACAAACCGTGAATTAAAAAAAACCCTGCAAAACAAACAAACCCAAACTGAATTTCTATGGTTCCTAGATTTCTATGTTTATGTGATGATGATTACTTTCTGCTCTTTTTTTTTTGTTTGTTTTGATTTTTTTTTGTTTTGTTTTCTTTTGTATCTGTGTGGAAGACAATCAGATATAAAAAAGGAAATGGATTCTTTTGGCTTCCCACAAATGAAGCTGTTAGACAGTTACTTAAGTTTAAATGTGAGTGATTTGGAAGGCTTTATGAGAACCACATGCATGTTTAAGGTTAAAGACATTTTTTTGTGGTTTAGTATTGCCTTGTAGATGACATCCAGGAAAACCCATATGCTCAGACAAAGAAGGATTTAAGCTAATCAGATATTCTGCAAAGTGGTGTGAGTTTTATGGCTTTATGGAGGAAAAGAGCCTGTTGCAGTGCTTGTGAGAGCTGCACTGCACAGGTGGACTGACACAGTTCCCAAACAGGATTAGTTTGCTCGTGCAATGCCACAAGCTTCCTCTCAGTTTCCATTGCAGCCCAGGGAAAAGTCACTTGAATTTCACACACAAGTAGGATTGCTTTATGTCTATGTATATAGATTTAAAACAACAGACACCAATATACAAGACATTGGAGTAATTTATTTATTCATTAAGTTAATATGTGATCTACAAGTAATCAGGTATGCGCTGTGAGCTGGTATTACTACTTTTCAGCGTGTTAAAACCGTTATATTTTAAAAATACTGGACTTGATTCTTTTGTCATTGATTTTGATAGAAAAGCTTCCAAATATTAAGATTACAAAGTGTCAAATAGGATATATCAAATGCAGTTAGGGCGTATGCTATTCAATTGTATCTAATTCAACCCTGGATTGACTACTATGAGAAGTGATAGGAGCTCTATTATTATTGACCATTTACAATTATTGGAGTAATGATATGATATGGGTTTTGTGAGGAAGGCACTTGACTACTAGTAGTCATTTGAGTAATTCAGTAAACCTGACCTTTTAGTTTGAATAAGTCACACATGAAATCAAGGCTTGTAAGATGATCACGAGCCTTATTTTGTTACTTGCCTACAGTGTACACTAGGCAGAAAAGACAGAACATTGTTAGAATTGAAAGAGAAAATGAGTAGTGCTTTGTTCAACTGTTCCCAAACTCTTAAGAGGGAATGGTGGTGTCAGTACGTTTACTGGAATTACGGGATGGATTTTCAATGCACCATAGTTAAAAATGAAAGCATATACACATTGTAGATAGAGATACATCCAAAGTCCTGCAGAGCTTCCCCAAGATGATGGGATCAAAAAAAAAGAAGGGATTGTCCTCTGCCCTTAAGCATAAATGGAGTGAAGATGTCAGCTTACATTCTGCCTTTGCTATGACTCCAGATACAGAACAACAGCACTGTGGCTAGGCTTTCAGTCTCTGTTTTTATAAAAGTGTCAACTTTTGTTTCAAATGCACCAGTTCTTATTTTTGCCTTTCCATTCACCCGAGATAGTTCACCAGTCAGTTTAAGAAAAAACAGTTTTAAGAATTCATGCCTTGGTGATATGAACACCTGAGCTCCCTTGTGTGTTTCAATGCAGGAGCTAACGAGTGAAGACGGGTGATTTGTAGTGTAGATAATACACAGTTGGGTACCCCAGACGTGTGTCTATTCCTTTGTCAATGATGTTAACAAAAGGCAGGCATGCTGAGTAGTCAACCGGTGAGACAAAATATTTGTTGAATGGAGAGGTTTACTGGAAATAAACTCCTATTTCTGCTCTTCTAATGTATTAGCAAAATGAACAGATAAATAAAAATCACAGATAAATTGCACATTTTCTATGAAATTTAAAAATTAATTGTTTTTAATTGAAAATGAAAGGCCTAATTTTTCTTTCATTCACGTTATGTTAACTTTCTGGAAATGTCTATGGACCTGAATTGATCATGGCTTTATTTGTCTTTCTAATGTAAGTGAGACTTAAGCCCTAAATTGTGGAGATTAGTGGATTTATATGGGGTGAATGCAAAAAGTTTTTTATCAGTATACATAGAGTTTATTGACAGGTCATATTTTGATGTGAGGATCATTTCTCAGTTATAGCACAAGGAAAGCATTAATATGTTTGACTTGTAAATAGGAAGTAGAAAGTATTAAAGATTAAAGACTTAATTTGAAATTATTTCTACTTCATCTGTCCTCCTTGAAATTTAAGAAATTATGTATAATACAAAGGCGATGTTCCATCAATGGCCACAGAGGAGAGAACAAAGGAAAATTAAGGAATGACTGTAAACATGCTACTGTAAGAAGAGCAAAAGCCCATGAATGCCACATACACTGACACGTAGTGTACTACACATATGTAGTCCAGAAGCAGTGATGCTCAAAGAGCAATTCAAAAGCTAAAAAACTCATCCCTGTTCCAAATCTTGATATTCAGAAGAGAAATTTAAAAGACATGCTTTCAGATTGAATACTTTGTTGGCATTTTTTCCATCCCTTTATCATTCAGGCAGAGTTTCTTTCCTCGTGTTTCCAATAAAATGAAAGTCCATGGAAACTGGAAACATCACTGCATCAGACTAAAAATTGTTGAATAAAAGAGTGTGTGCCTTTCATAAAATAAGAACCAGGAGTGAATCAGCTAACAGCAGGTGAGACTTTAACTGCCGTAAATTAATCTCCTAAGATTTTCCTTATTTTTAATATTTTGGATAATATTTTTCTTCTAGTTTTCAATAGAGTATTTGTTTAACACAGAACATGATGCATTACTCATGCTGTATTTCCAGCCATACACTAATTATAATCACCATGTGATTAGAGTGCATGGCTTGTTAAGCTCTTGTGAGGATAGAGGAAAGAAAACAAACTGTTATGACAAACAATTTAGAAGTCTAATAGGACTAGCTCTCTAGGTCAGAATAATTTTCTGCTCAATACACAGTTGGGACCCATATGCAAAGAAGGGATAGTGAAAAAAAAAGAAGCCTGACAATTCCAGAGAAAATTTTAGTGCATCTATCACCACATCGCCTTCATGATGCTTCTTTGTGGTTCAGGAAAAACGCACTTTAGGAAGCTGAAAAGGAAAGACTTTATTAAAAATATTCTGAAAGCCAGACTCATCATTGCTTTGAAGGGCTAACTAACTTTAGCAGTAGTTACAAAACAATGGTAGATCACTTAGGAAAACCTTTGCAGTATTTACATACGCCTTTAACAGATGAATGCATTGCCCATGAATGGATAAGGAAGGCTATGCTAGTGAATTCCTAATGACAAGTTGTTTAAACCACATTAAAAGTGGCTTCAGACTGAAGATGGGTGATGTAAGTAAGACAGAGGGGCATTGGAAATGGAACGGAATAATTTGAATAGAAGTATAGTAATTCTACTAGAGAATGGTTACTGGTAGCACCAGATTATTTTATTTCAGGAAACTCACATTTTACATTTTGTGCAACATCCTGTGCTTTCAGACTTGCGCATTGTGTACGGGGTCCCATCAGAGATACAAAAATACCCACCCATGAAATCAGTTCCCTGACGTGGAAAATGTCAAAAACTAGTTCCTGTACTCTACTGACAGCCCCCAGATTTTTTAAAGCCGTACCTTTAGGGAGGGGGACTAGCCACAGATCCTGATTCACATTGCATCTGAAAGACAGGATTCTTGATAGCACACATAGCACCACCTTGGGCAATGGAATCTTCAGCTCAGCTGTGGCTTGGAGGGAAGCATGTCAATTACTGAGCTGCCAGCACCACCTCCTGTACTGTCTGGTTTTGCTTTGAAGAGGTCTCCTCTCCAATGCCTGGTATTGCTCACCTTATGAAATCCGACAGGATCACAGCCTAAGACAGTGCAGCTACAGGCCTGTTTTGCATTACTAAAATGCTGCAGTGGACATAAAGTTTCCAGCCTCAGTGGGGGATTTTCAAATGTAATTCGAGCTCAGCTCTCATGGAAAAATCAAAAAGACTGATCAGAATCAATTTTGTAATTTAACTTACATAATACCAGTAAGTGTTGTTTCTGTGGGTAGGTGTAGTCTTAAAATACCATCAGAGAGTTTTCTTTTGAAAAACTTCACTTACATCAATGTTGCCCCATTAGGGCAAATAGGCAAATCTCTTGAAGTCTGGTTATGACTTTGCTGGATTAACTCCATTCCTTGCTGCTCTTCTGATTCAAATTCTCTTGAGATAGCACCTAATCTCAAAGTTGAATGTCTAAGACGATAAAACTTCCCAGATTCATATTCTTCTGTGTCATAGCATTGCTATGCAAACAATTTTGTCAGAGTGTTCATGTCTCATCAGAGTGTACAGTCCTTTAAAGAACAATATTATGTTGTCTAGAAGAACGTAAAGTAATGCATATGGATTATTTTAGGCTGTTTGATCCAAGAAAAGGTCAAGAAGAAATATTTTAAAAAATTAAATTCCGCTTGCACTGGTGGCTCAGTCTCAGTGTAGTGTACGTATTTCAACAGCCAGTATGACACACTGCTGATGATTGCAATATCTCGTTTGGAATGCTAAGCTTTGATTTTGAAAGATGCAAGGCCTAAAAGATTAAATTCATAAGGTGTATTGATACTTCTCCTTTGCTAGTTAGTAAACTCACAGAGCTCTGCGTTTGCAGGTCATGGCAGTACAGAGAATTTAATCAGAAACCTGTGAAATACACAAAATTAGAAGGTCAAACAGTACATTTGTGTCACAGCTGCATGTTTAAGATGTACAAATGCACATATGATAGATGTACATTTGCAAAAATGATGTGTTTAAAACAGAATAAAATGTAACTTTCAACTCTTTGCTCTCAGTATCTGTAGTTCCACTCTGTTCTCATTGATGCTGAAGATGCTCTGCTGCTCAATCAAGCCAGAGGTTGTGAGGCATGCCTTCAGTTTGAATTTCCAGGAGTAGCACTTCAGTGTGACAAGTCTACTGCATAGAATCATATATTTTTAACAATTTTCTGAACACTGCTAGGTGGGTTTGCATTAAAAATGTCTTATTCAGTACAAGTACTGACAAGTGACAGCTCTAGGTCAATACTGAGGAAAATGGGAATGTTACCTGCCTTAGTTGTTGTACTATGGAAGTAAATGCAGGCAGAGCACCCCTAAAAATGGTCCTTTTGTACTGTATTTGTTTTTCTATGATTATAGGGAATTATGGAAGAACTGACATGCAATTTTGCCTTTGCTATAATTGTGGGTTCTTTATTCTCCAGCCTGCATTTAGCTAAATTTTTTTGTGCTCTGTTTGACATTATGTTTCCCTACTTCATCTGTCGGACCTAGATACTTGTCTATTTACTGCAAGAGTTCATGAATATGAACTACGATTTTCTAGACGCTGTCATGGTTCCTGCAGGAAGCAAAAAAGGTAGTGAGAGACATTATCACCACACTTTATACTAAATTTCATCCTCATTTTGCTGTTCTAGACACTCACAGATTTTTGCAAAGAAATAGGAATAATGTGTGTTTTAATTTTCTAGACCTCTTGTCAATAAGGTTACCATTTCACCAGTAACACAGCAGAATTACCAAACCAGACACAGTGCAGTGATTGCTTTCTTCTCTGCTTTCTAGTTAGCTCCTATTTGGATTCATTTTTCCTTTTTCTGTTTTTTTTTTCCTGGTATCATTCTCTGTAGGTGTATAGCACATTAAAATATGGGTTGTCTCCGTATCTTAGCTCCTGAGTGCGCCTCCCTGTCCGTTAGAGAGTGATCATGTCAGTACATCTCTGACTGCCCACAGCTTAGAGTCCGAATTGTGCAAATTTTTATAGTCTTAAATATTTGTGAAATATTAATCTCTTTGAAATATCTGTCTGCTGTCTGTCCGTGTCAAAAGAATTAGGCAAATTTAATTCTCAGAAAACTTCAGTAACTTTGGTCAAGTTAGCACCAACCTAATTTAGCTAGCACTGTGTATATTAAATACTCAAAATTTTCCTTCTATATTTTCAAGAATGAGTCTAGAATGCTATTTTGCCTCCCATCTTGTTACAATAACTTCATAAACCCTATTATGAAATGCTTGTTTTCTGTTCATTATCCTGGCCTCTCCACCTCATTGACCTTTCACTGGAGTTTTCCACATCCTTCTTCAATTATGGACCACAAAACTAAGAACAGAGGTAGTTTGGTTTGCTAAATTGTATCAGGGGTAAAACTTCCCCTGATTTAACTTGATGTTCTTCAGGTTATGCTTGTAAGTGTTCCATGAGCTTTCTTTGCTGCAGATTGCTCTGACAGTTGTGCTGATGTAATTATCCACAGTGACCCATATGTCACTGCTTTCGAGCATCTGACGCTGTCCTGAATGACTTCCTTGTCTCTAGACTGGGGAGCAGGGATTGGATGGATAGACCAGTCAGTGGGTATGGAATTGGCTGGGTGGCTGTACTCAAGGAGCTGTGGTTGTCAGCGCAGTGTCCAAGAGGACACCAGAGACAAGTGCTGCTCCTCAGGGGTCGATGCTGGGACCGGCACTGTTTAAAGTGAATAAAGTTTAAAGTGACAAAGTGGGAAAAACTGGAGAGGGATGTACAAAAACATGTAGTGACAGGACAAGGGGGAATGGCTTTAAACTGAAAGAGGATAGGTTTTATTAGATATCAGGAAGAAATTCTTTACTGTGGGGGTGATGAGGTGCTGGAACCTGTTGCCCAGAGAAGTTGTGGATGCCCCGTCCCTGGAGGGGTTGAAGGCCAGGTTGGCTGGAGTTCTGAGCAACCTGGTCTTGTGAAAGGTGTTTGTGCCCGTGGCTGGGGGTTGGAACTACACCATGATTTTTAAGCTCCCTGAAGTATAATAATAAAGCCATGTGCATTGTTAGCTGATGTGTGTCAATAGAACCTGAATAATTATAATATTTGTGACACAGTAAAGCTAATAGCTTTTAATGGCTATATGCTTGCAGCAAACACAAAATTTGCGTGTGAATAATTAGCTGGAAAATAAAGATGCTGATTTTGGTCAAGTTTCACCAATGTTACAATAAAAAAAGTGAGGAATGTGATTAATATAAAATTAGTGAATAGAAACTATTCAGTAGTTACATTATGTTTAATGTCTACATGCATGATATATGATAAAAAACTTCCTACATTTGATGACAGGGGTGATTTCAATTATTAATTATTCTACAACTGAACTACATGAATTTTGGATTTGATTGATACACACACAATATTCTCACCCAAGTTGTCCATCGTTCTTTTAATGCAAGAAACACAGAGCCAATACTATGTCTTATTAGCTGTACTGTATCATTCACTACTTAATCTCTGCCAGTGTTCTTTACTTTTGCCATTCTATCTCTTCCAAGTTAACTTGTCCAGACTACTTCATTTTCCTTTGTTCAGAATGTTAAAAGCTCGGGAATACGTACATATCTGGGCATGCCATTTAGATGTTTAGGGAATTTTCAGGCAGGTGCCAACCGACTTCTGAGTTTTCCTGACTGGTGGTCACAGAAATAGGAACTTCTGGGGTAATTTTCTTAGACTTAGTTAAAGAACATCCAGTTAAGTTTGGAATTGGCATAGACATTCCAAGTGTTAAGACAAAAAAGCTGATAGAAGGAGCAGATATTTTATGCCTGATGTTAGTTCTACTGTCTTGTGTAAAACTCATCTTTTTTTTTTGAGCTTTGTCAGTTTATTTCTCTGTTTTTGCGAAGGGTTTCAAATGAAAGCTAGAAGGTTGTTCACTGTTCTAATGGAGGGGTTATTGCCCTGCAGTTTTCTTCACATTTTCTTAAGATTTTTTTCTCCCTTTTTGTTTTTCAGCTAACTATTTTTGTCCTTTGCTACTACTGCAAGCCTTCAATATGCTCTTTTAATCTCTTTTCCTTCTACAGTGCTCCTTTTGTTATGTAATATATAATGAGTCAAAATGATCTTGGGCACAGAGCCACAGTATTAAACTAGGAATTAATATGGACCAGTACTCTTAGACTGAAAAAATGCTTACAGTCATTTGAACACCAAAGATAAGAGAGAGAGGGAGAGGCATATTTCTAAATCCTTTGCAAATGAAAGAGACAGGATTGCTGTTTAAGGGAGTTTCAGCTGAGCACAGAAACAGACTGAATGCAATCAATCAAAAAAGATTTATTCAAGAGTCATAAATTAGGCTCTACCTTAGATTCCTTCCGTCTCCCTTTCTTATATATCATCTCTTGTCCTGACATTGAGTCTGAAGTATTTCCTCCAGCCAGTAAAGAAAGATTTTCCAAACTCAAGAGTCCAATTAGGAAAAATGTTCCCCTGCCTTTCAGAATTGCATTATCTGAACCAGTTCCCTCCAGAGCACCATCTACAATGGAGGCATTTATAACTGAAAGTATCTCAGTAGGAAGGGGTACTCACTTATTGTATGAAAAATTGAAAACTACAGACTGAAAACAGGCACAGCTTGAGTGCTGCAGTATACCTGCTTTGTGTCTGTTTTATGACTGAGGCAGTATTCAGCAATTGTGAGGGAAAGACGCGGTAAAGATGGCCTGAAAAGTTGGATAAAAAGTAAGAAAAGTGGTTCCAGACCAGCTGCTATGAGAAGGGTCCACAGTTACAAGTGCTCATTCCAATTTTCAGCAAGGAATTATTTCAGCAGCTTTTGTTTTAAGAATTCCCTTGGCTTTTGAAACTGCCTCCTTCACTGGCACTTCCCGTTCCTGCAACAGCCCCTGTCCTGCGAGTTAGCTGGCATCTCCTCATCTGTAAGTAAAAGATTTAAAAAATAACAAACTTGAGCCTCTTTCCCTCCATTGTCAAGGTTTTGTCAACAATCACAAGAGGCAGAAACATTCTCAATTGCTAGTTCATCATGCCGTGATGAATGGGTCTCTTAGCTGCGCTGGCACAAAGGTCTGTGCACCCACAGTCAGCTTGCAGTGAACTGATTTGGCTCTGAAACACTTTTCTCTCTTTCCCTCTCTCTCTTTCCCCCCAAGTATACTTTAAACCAGAGCAATTGCCCAGATTTGCTCTCAGCAGAGGCATAGAAGTGGTTTTGCTGTAAGAACTGAAAGGCTAATATGGTGCACAGAGAGGAGTGGGTAACATCAGAGGAGCCTCTATTGAAACAGCCTGAAGAACTGGTGCTTTATTAACGTCAGCAGGGGCTGGAAACACAGACCCCATGTGTTTTAATTGCATGACATATAATTTAAGTGTATGTTGGATGCTAGCACATGCTGGAGAGATATCACTGTATATTTATGCTGTTTGCAGAGACGGGTTTCTATGCTGTGGTTGCTCCTGAATGCCTTATATGTCCTTCTTTAAACATGGTATTCCTGTCTAATTATCAATTAAAACAGCCAGGCAAGATCTGACTCTGGTATTTCCTTTCAGTTTGTCTGTGCTATCGGTATTCTCCAGCTTTTCCATCACTGTGAGTTCATTTGTTTTCCTTGTGACAGCTGATGTCAAGCTGATCTGTATTTATCATCTCACCTTCAATATTTGCTGGGATGTGCCACAATTAGAGCAGCTGACATTTTGCTGTAGGCAGAACCAGAATTACATTGTGTGTGTTCTCTGTGGGTTACTCGTCTGGCTACCCTTTACAAACACACAGTTATTTAGATTCATTACTAGGCAGTTCTGTGTTCTGTGTTTACACAATATGCCACTCATTTTGGATCCTGGGTTGGGTTCCTGCTCCTCTGTGTTGCAAAGGGTTAATGTTCATTGGGGCACTAGAGAGAGAGCAGGGATGGAAATTAGAATGGTCAAGATGATGGAAATCTAAAGCAGAAACTCAGCAGTGACTAAGGTAATTTCTGGCTCACCAATGTTGTGATTTTGAATTGTCTCTGAATCAGTGAGAGGCTGATGGTTGCAGCCATGTCTGAAAAATGCATCCCTGAGCTGGGCAGACTCCAAAGATCTGAGTATAGTAGCTGGCCTACACTGCTGATGACAGAGCGCAGAGGAGGAGTGTATCAGCAGTGTGGTTCAGGGAAGGGAAAATGGCGTGGAAAAGGATAAAATAGGTGAAGGTTCAAATCTGGTTTTATTTCACAGAAATCACTTAGAAATTATTTCTATGGCTTCGGGGTAAGAATTCAACTATTTTGTAGACTAATTTAAATGAAATATTGCTGGCCTATGATCTGGAGAAGGAGAACAAAATCAAAATCACATTTATGTGACTTTCAAGCAGCTTTAGACAAGCACCTGAACTCAAAGTTCGCCTAAAATTTTAGTGTTGACCTTTCATTGGTTTAAAAGGGTTGTCATTGCATTTGCAACCTTGTCAGGCCCACTGACAATGTCAGCCCGCTGTCCAGTTACATTGTGTCACATGGAGTTTCATGCCATCAGACGTGATAGATAGAGCTATGCCATGTCAATGCCTGATGGGAGCTGGCAGAATGTGGGACAGTAATAAGAAAAATGCTCAGCATCTTTGTGAACCTAGTAAAAATCAAGATACAGATGCCTAAGGTTCTTACATGAAATATTCTGGTGAAGAAAGCAGGTGTCTTTTCATGTTTCATTTCTTTACAATATTTGGAAGCACCTTGGCTTTGTTTGAACTGCTACACTGTTATCTAATGATGATTTAATGAGGTGGTAGGGGATCAGTTGACATCATGGCTGCTAATAAAGTGGCAGTCCTGCTCAGCAGGTTAGAGAATGGAGACCACAACCTCAACTATCAAAAAATGGTTACTGTAATCAATTCAGCCTTCAGGGTGAAGAGCTCTGGGTGCCCTGCTCACCTCGTAGTTGCTTTTATTCATTTAGCTTGGCTGAGCACTTAGTCACAATTTCTTCCTTGATTGTTTCTCCAGAGTGTTTGTAACATCTCATCTTCCTTGAAAACATAAAAAGGCTCCAAATTTTGCTTCAGGCTGTTTTCAAGCAAA
Source organism: Melanocharis versteri (assembly GCA_013397845.1). NCBI lineage: Eukaryota > Metazoa > Chordata > Aves > Passeriformes > Melanocharitidae > Melanocharis > Melanocharis versteri. The sequence goes on along the minus strand of VZTG01003225.1, from coordinate 220,143 downwards.
GTTGTGTTCCCTGCATAAAATGAGTCAATTCAAGTGTTTAGTCTCTGTATATACTATGCAGGAAGGATAAAAGTCACACGTGAAACCTCTTTATGTATATGGGCAACATCTTTTAAGAAGCAGACTAAAATCTTGAACTCTGGCTGTCTGAGTTAGACACCAGCATTTGTTCTCTGAAATTATATCTCCAGTTTGCTCTGAAAAGGGAAAACTCAGGTGCAAAAAAAAAATGCTGTAAAGCTATTGCTGGCCGCATCTGGGGAAGTTAGACAGTGAAGTCAGTGGTTGGATGTAACACTGCCCATTTTCGTCTATCTCCTAACATTTAGAATTCTTTTCAGGTTTTATATTACTTTCTTTCTCTTTTCTTTTTTAAGCAAGTAATGGCAAACAAGCCATTAATATTGAGAAAAAAAAATCATCTGTTGGATTAATTGTTAAGATGTTTCTCAGATCATAGAGTGGCCTGGGGGGAGGGGAGAATGCACCACCACAATTATGCACACAAGTACTTCACATCTGCAGCAGAAGCAGCAAATTTAAAATGAGTACAGGTTGAGAACAATTGCTCCAAATTTAACTTAATTATGATAATTCACTGCTTTGTTTGTGTTTAGTGCTTGAGGTGACATTCAAAGGCAATGTTAAATGGCAAAGAAACATAGGTAAACTAGAAGGTGCATTGTGCTGTTGAGGAACAGAACAAGTCAAGAATCATGCATTCTTCAAATACTTCACGAAGGTTAGATAAACTAGAGTAGCCAAGGTTAGTTAATTTAATTACATTCTAACTGCACATAGACTCAATCTTAACCTCAGTATCTCATGTTATTTACTCTAGAGGGGGCAGGAAGATTTCAGTGGGTTCAAGTGGACTTAAACTCCAGGTTTGGTCATAAGTTTAACTTTAAGGGTAAACATCATTCATTAAGTCTTCTTGTGACTTTTAACCTAAACCAAGAAATAAATTCCTGCTTTCCTTTCCCAGTGCACATTTTTAATAGACTTCTAATTAATAATCTTCAACATGTAGTTCCTTGCAGCTTTTAGCTTTCCATCTTGGTGGCTTTGCTAGTTGTCTTGTTCATTTTCCGCTCCAAAAATCAACAAAAATTGTTTTTGTTTTCTGACTATTTCAGATTTATTGGTACATGTTCAGAAAACGAGAATCTTGTTCCTCAAAAAAAAGTAAGATTTCAAGAATTGGTTAATTCGTTATCAATACAAAAACTAGAGTTCTTGGGAAAATGAACCATTCCATGATTGCCAAGGTGTTAGTGCCTAGCATCAGAAAGTATGTTGGAGACTTAAAACACTTACATGGTCTAAAGATATACATGGGGCAAGGTTTTATCAGGAGAACTATTATCTTGTATTAAGTCAGCTGATTTATTTACAGTAGCACTCATCACAGCATCACTGTTGCTGGCCTGCTGTCTAACCCCAATCCGTAAATTCTCTGCTGGATCATCACTGTCCCTATGCAGACAAGTGCCCATCCTGGCCATTCTGGCCTGTTTATCCTTATCTCACTCCAGCTGTGTGATCCTAATGAGCCTGTAGCTCTGCAAGGGCAAGCAGAGCTCTGATTCCTCCTGTTCACTCACCATTCTGTGAGTGCATTATTGTACAGGCACTTCAGATGGTGATTTCCCAGGGAAAGTGTGTGCACATTCCCCAGCGGGCCCTTATTTGTGTGCATGTTTTTAGGGATACCCTTCTTTCAGCCCCAGTTTCTTGATTATGAGGTCTCTTTTGTCCACAGCGCCCTGCACACTGTTCTTGCCAATCTGTGTATTTTCCTGTGTGTTTTTATTGAATTCTCTATGAATCCTGGTCATTGTGGGTACAAACTGACAGCAAGACTAAAACCAATATTCATTTATGCAGTGCATTACTTGCAGTATTAGCAAAATACATGTGCTTAGATTATTGGACAAACAATACAGGATCTTAAAGACTAATAATGATCATGTTTCAAGGCTGTCTTGGATATTTTAAGGAAGTTCTCAGTTACTTTCCACTGCTCTACCCAACAGCACATGAAAAAACAACATTTTATTTTATAAATAATTTTTATTATTGTTTAAAAACAACAATTATATTAATAAAATATTATATTTAAATAAAAATATTATTTTTAAATAGGAAAATCTAATAGCTTATTCCATGTGAACTTATAGAGAAAAATAATTACTGTATGCTTGGTTTAAGTAATCATTTAGCTTCCTTTAATTTTTGTATTACAGTCTTTGTTCAGAGAAGTAGTGTTTGTCTCATGTCTTCATTTGTGCCTCACATAGTTCAATACTTTTTAATTCATTACCTGAGAGGTTTAATATATTGGAAAATGATACTCTAAATCTTTAGGTCATTATCTTAGATAACACATTTTTCCCTCCAGTTCAGGCATGGAGTGATCTGGAGAAACAATAATTTAGACCTGCCTTCAAGGTAAACATTATAGCTAGATACTCAAAAAAATGCTATGCAATTCATCATAGTTGAATAAGCATATTAGATATAAAACAATGTCCATTCAAAGAAGTTATCTTAGTTCCACATAATATACCTGTCAGCAGCAGTGATGAAAGAGATGACCCACTCCCTAGGTTGTTTGGTTTTTTTCCTTTCCTGCCATTTATTAAAATAGCCAGCTGGCAATTCCTGGATTTCTAGCCTTCAAGAGATCTTCTAAGACAGATGATGGTTAATATCAGACACCCAGTGAAGTGATAGTCTTTGTTTGAAGAATATTCTATATGTACCTTTTCATTATTTATTCAGTACTCTGAAAATAAAAAGGAATACTGGTTAAGTTTAATTCTATTGTGGACATTTTTTGCCACACATTTTCCCACTTGTCCCATTCTGAAGCAGAATGTGCCATAAGAGGTAGTCAAGATAATTTTAAGAGAGCTGCTGAGTGTCTGAAAGGACATAAAAATCTATTAAATATTTCCTTTCATATTTTCAATGCATATTACATATATATAACATTTGTATTTTTCTCTTGCAGCTAATGGGCATCTAACAGCTTAATTAAATCCCCAAGTTACTGGGTATTTAAACCAGGAAGCAGCGAACAAGAAACATATTTTCCTCAGAGCAGCCTGATGCTTCCAAGGAACCAGAAAAGCTTGCCATGGCAACTTTGGACGGATGCTTTTTTATTTTTGAAAAGGCTTGAGAGGTATGGTGTCTTAGAGATATACCCTAGAACAGGAAATTTGCCAGGTAATTATTTTCTTTGTTCCCAAGAAAAAGAATAAAAGTGTCCTTTTTCAGTGGTACATGAATTGCAGTATTTGACAGCATTGTTTTTATAGTTCGACAAGTATCTAAGTAGTGATAAGGCTAGATATCGAGGAGGCTAAAGGCTGATCTGAGAGCTTACAGCTGCTTAAAAGGCAGTCACAAAGCTGACACGGTCAGACTCTTCTCAGCAGCACCGAATGACATAGAGGGCAAAAGCTGCAGACTGAACTTTGAGACGTTTAGGTTGCCTTGCTGTGACAAAGAGGGATACCATAGGTCACTTCCAACTAATGTTTCTGGCTTCTGAGAAGAAAAAATGAATGATACTAAACTAATGCTTACAAATTTTAATTGAATACAGTTTTACCTTCTTATATTTTGTCAGATGGCTGTATTAAAAGTCTGAGCTTTAACATACAGATGACAAGTTTCTTATCCTCTCAATATTTCACATAGTAATGTCATAATATAAGGAGAAAACTTTTCATTTGTTGTCAAGTGCAGCTCTACAAATGGGAAGAAATAAATATATTAGATTAAGAGATTCATAAATTGTGATTCTGCAAAGGACAACTGTCAGCACCTAATCTAACCTCGTGACTGCAGGGCTTTTCCAAGTTGTTACGCGTGTAACTAGACACATCATTTAGGAAAAAAACTTCCAAATGTGATATGACATTTCCAGTGAACTTGTAAGACTGGTAATTGCAACAGTGCCTATGTCTCTTCAGTCTTTGCATTTTCTCACTCATTTTTTTTCCAGACATTATCACCAGAGATGTGATGTTTCTCTTTATTGTTCCTTGATAAAGATATCAATTAAGATAAATCTGAGAGGCTTTACCGTACATTCCTCATTAGAAAAATCATCTTTTGATAATCATTCACTGCTCACATCTCTATGTAGGCCTATTCAACAATCTTTTAAAATATTAGTGTTTGCTTTTAAAATTTGTTTTGCTTAGTTAATGGATTCCTTTTCACGTCTCAGTTTGAAAAACAGCAATTATTTTTTCCATGTATCTTTTCCCCTTTTCTTTCTTTTGATGAGGTTTCCCACAAATTTTATATGAGGGGATTTCATTTTGATCTTCTTAAAAAAGTGAGGACATTAACTTGAGGTCAGCCATGAGCTCATCTTGTCATGTCTCCCCAAACTGATGAACATTGTTAAATCAGATGTCCTTTGAATACACATCAAACCTCAGACTAATTTTGTCTGAAGCTTTTTCAATATATCTTGCTTTATCTAGAATAGATCATTCAAATTCTATTTCTACCAACAAAAGAGAGACCAACTCCTCCCTCTCTCTCCCTGTATATAGGTTTAAAAACTATACAGAAGTTTGAAGGGAATGTAAAGAAATAAAGACACATTTCACTTGCATTATGAGAAATGAAGATACTGTCAGCTACGAATAAAATTAGTGAAGAATCAGCTTAACAAACTGCCTTCAGATAATTGTGTAGATAAGATTCTTCTGCCTTCTTTTAATTAATATTTCACTTTCTCCTAAAACACTGGTGCTAGTTTCCATTCAAAACATATAATCTTCTTGTCTCCAGCTCTCTTTTCTTCACTGTAATGAAAAGTTTTCTGTTTATCACTTTACCTTCTGAAGTGTGTCCAAATCATGGGTGGTGAATTTTCAAAACATGGTCCTGAATACACCATAGTCTCATTAAGTGATGGAGTTTCTCCTTAAAGATGTCTAAAGTTATTTGCTGATAGAGATTTAGCTTGACTTTTCCAAGTTTTTTTTAAGAGGGAAAAGGAGTGTTTTCACCTATTCCTAATTGGTTTTGCATAAATGTTCCAATATATTTCTTCTAGGAATATGAGGAAAAAGTACAGATAATGATCTCAACTGTACTGTGTAAAGCAAATAAATTAATGCAATAAGTAGTTTCATTCTGTGTTTGTATTCCTCAGCTAAGAACAGGGTGCACAGTTCTTATTGTTAGTAACTCTTAAAATCATGCACAGCTATTTATTTTATGTTATTTTTCTTGAAGTTTGAGACCTGTAATAAAGTGATTTAGAAAACAGTGTGTGAGGGAAGAATCACGTGCTCATCCTTTATTGCTGCATCGTATAATACCAGGTCGTTAATCATTAGTAGAAAGAGTAAAGGTCCCAATTTAGTGCCCGGGGGAGATATCTCCATTAATCGCTTGCCAATTGGAGGGGACACAATTGACTTTAACCTGCTGGCTATGGTCCATAGGAAAAGCTCTGACCCATTTAATCAGCCTGGAATGTGTACCATAACCTTTCAAGTTGGATCATTGAATGTCAAGTTCTGTTGAAGGCTTTATTTAGTCAACCATGACTGGTAACCTCCTTATCTTCTGCTTTTTTGTGTCAGAGGTACAATAGTTGTATCAACACTTGTGCAGTTATTTTGTTTTAAAGTTTCCAGTCTGTGTTCTGTCCAAATGGTTTAGAAAGATTTACCCTGACTGTGATGGCATAATATGTTATGCACAGGCTGAATGAAAGAGTGAAATTTGTAATTGCTTTTTTTTCCTGTCATTTAATCTGCTCTGTGAAGAGTAACCATATTTAGAGAGCTTCAACCCACAGTACCTTCCTCAGAGACCTGAGAAATATTAACAAAAGACCCACCTAGGTTTTGATATGCAACATAATTTTTCCTTTTTTTCTATCAAACATAGTATATGTTATCAAGTTACCATTATTACTGTGTCATTGTTAGGAATGGATAAATTCAAAAGTTCTGATGACACTGAATGATGCTGTGAATCAAGATATCTCTCTCATCAGCTGGATTTACTTCTTTTACTTCTGTGCACTTACTTCATCTGCCAGTTCAGGTCACCTAAATTAGTTTTTCTGTTTTATGAAATTATCCGGTAATATCTGCTGTTCTGGAAAGAGTAAATCAGAGTCCCTTCTGAGGGAAGTATTCACTTTGTATTTTGGTCTATTCAGAAGCAGAAAATCAAATGAAACTGCAAAACAGTGGTAGTCTCAACAATAAAACCTCTGTGTTTATTCTGTCTGATGAAACAGCTATCTGACATCTACAGCTACCTCATAAAATGGGATCAGATGGATGAGCTTAAGTTATTCAGTGTTTCTCGGTTCTGTGAACATTTTGTTGTTTACAGCTGTGTAGGCAGTTTTCTTTTCCTCTTTCGCTGTTTCTCTCATTCTCCATTTTTGCTGGGAAGGAATGCTTTATGTTTTCAACCTTTTAATTTTACAAATTGGTCTTTAAAATTCCTTGCTGCCTGGATGATAATAACAGAGAAATCATTTCTATCTAACTGTAGGCGCATTCATGAACCTGGTAAAGTGAGTGCAAGGAATAAACTGTACATTTAATTATTGGCATTTCATTTCATTTTCTAAGTTAGGTTCAGCATCAGTCTGTCATTAGGACTAAAAGGATGTATTTAAGAAACGGTATTACATTTCCTTTAGAAGATCCTTACTAGTTTTGAATAATAACAGCCTACAAATGTATTAATGATAATGAGTATGCAAAATGTTCTGTACAAAAAAAAGATCTGACAAGCATGAATGGTGACAGATGATGACCAGAATTTTTAAAAATTTATGATCGTTACAATGTGAAAAGTAATTATGAATAATAAAAATCTGTTTCAATAATTAGCTGTAATGAATGCTCATAGCAAGGTAAATGAACTGGAACAATTTAAGGCAATAACACACGATTTGCATTTTATACTTTGTCAGAACATTTTATCATCAGCAATACACTCCTATATTACCACAATTTTCAACATTTAACTATGCACCTCATGTTCGACTCTTTGGCTAAGCTATGATCTGTACATAAACAAAAAATGGCAATAAGAATTAATTACTTTAGTAAGGCAAGATTTGTTACATTTAAAATAAATATTTTCATGTGAATGTTGGTTTTGTACATATGCTAATAAATCTGTATTTTGGGACTTCTCTATATAATACAAAAACATTTACAGTGTAGGAAAGAGTCTGTCTAAGGTGTCAGTGTTTATTTTGTACAAACTAGGACACATCTGTGATGGTCTTGTGGAATTTTCTCTGTTCATTCATTCATGCTCTTTATCCCAAAAGCAAGACCTGTTTGAAACAGCCACTTCTCCAAAACTGTGTTTTAGCATGTGAGAATGCGCAAGTGCTCAGGGAATCCAAAGCCAGGGGATAGATTTGGACCTACTTTAAAGTTTGCAGATCTGTCTCTTTCAAATTCTTTCCAGCAGTGAGCCATGAATTTCAGGGTGATAAAAGTTACAACCAACTGACTCTCACTGCTGGACCAGAGTAGTCACTCCTGGGTGGATTATCATCACTACTGTTCAAGGTCACTTTTTTATTACAGTGAGCCTTTCCAAAGGGCTGTGCTTCATCATTCCTTGGACATGTGATGTATCAGATCTAGAAGCATCCCCATGATTTACTTCAGTTCTAAGTCTTCTTCACTTGTACCATCATTCTGCCAAAAGACAAAATTGGAGAGCTTGTTGAAGCCCAAGAGACAATTTTGATCTCCTTTTGCTGTTCTGTTATTTTAAGAAAATTATTCTGAAATCACTGAACTGATAATACTTAGCTTTGGCTAATTACTGGTTTGCCAGAAATGCTGTTCACTCTTGCATAGCCAAACTATTTTTTGAAAAGTTTATTGCTAGCACCCTGCTATGAATCTATTTGCTGCCAGTTTTATCCTTAAGTTTCTGAGTTTTGCTGCACTTTGCTCTAAAACTCGGGCTCTCATTCCTGAAGAAATTTATGGCAGTCAGCAAGTGTCATTTCTAAATAAAATTGTGACCCAACTTATGTTGAAGTCTGTGGAAGTCTGTCTGCTAACTATGAAGAGAACTGAATTAGAACTTCCAGAAACATGTGGCAAATAACTCTTCTTCTTACCCTCTGTTAGGACACAGCAGCTGTCCTGGAAGCTGCACTCAAGTTTGTTTTTGATCCATCTGTATTTTCAACAAATACTCTGAAGCTGAGGGAAGCATTTCTCAGCTTGCATTTCATAAGATGTCTTTGGAGCAAACACCTTTGCCAAAGACATAAGAGTAATTTAAAATTTTATTTCATTAGAAGTACAAATAATAGATTTTATTTAATATGAGAGAAGTAGTAGAATAGAGAATAGATACTATCGTATAAGGTTAGGGAAGCTGGTATCACTGCATTTGGTGCAAACTTTTTACTTCTATTATCTGAATAATGTGTTAATGGCTGTATTTTCATACCAAAGAAGTGTAGGCTGATCCTTCGCTTAGACCACTTTTACACTCCACTGAAAAAGGCTTTCCAGGTATACTGTCGCCTGGGAAGGTTGTGCCATATGACTGAAACCCCAGGTAGAGACCTGAAGAAACTCATTCAAAATATCTGGGAGTCAGAGTTATTTGCTGTGGGTTTGTTTGTTTTTTTTTCTGTTACAGAAGTGTTTGGACAGTAGTACAGGCCCAATGGGACACATTTTAATTACTCGTTAGCGTTTCTTCTTAATCTACTTCAAACAGAGTGCAGTGTAATAGTGAACATATCACAGTCCCAGCCCTTGTTCTGTGTGGGGTTTTTTTCCCTGTTAACACTGAACAATTTGTTTTTCTGGGTCAAATGAATTTCTAGATAGACCAAATACTTTCATGTATGACAAGGACAGTAGGACATCAAAACATATATACCCCAGGGAATGGCTTTAAACTTCTCCTTTTGATAATACTCTTCCTGACATATTCAATGCATCCATCACATCAAAGCTTTAACTTTTTTTTTTAAAGAAACTGCTTAAGTATGTTTTTCTTAGAGAATGCATGGAGGTTGTTTAAATAATAATAATAATAAAAAAAGAATTATACACTTTCAGAACAGGAATTGCAATCTGCTTGAGCAGATACATCTGCTATTTTTTTTCAGTGCCCGAGGAACAGAAGTTTGTTGTGGACAACGGTAATTTAATGTGAAAGTCCAAAGAATGCTAAACACTTAAAACCGGTGGGTATAGATGTATTAGAAACATTCAGCTGGTCTAGGGCTGGAGCTTGTTCTGTATTAAAGTGTGCAAGAACCTGGAACAAGTTTACCCAGAACTAATCTTTGAAGTGGTGCTTACTTGGGTGCCCTATCTGTGCTGGGCATGACCCTAGCCACACTTTTCCCTTCTCATAGCTTTATTTTGAAGTAGAAATCCTTGCTTATGATTGAGTAGAGCTTATACGTATACACTGCTCAAATTGAGAACAAGGATTGCGGATAAAGGGATAATTACTTGGTAAAGAAGCTTATAACTTCCTCGGGATTGCCTTTTTATACTCTGAGTTGCCGCACGCCTGCTTTTGCAAACTGGTGGGCAACCAGTGAACCCACTGAGAGGCTACTGCACAGGTGTAGAAACTCTGTAAGATGTTTAAGCACTTGCAAAAGCAAATGCATGGGGAAACTATTTATGCGGAATAATGACTTTTTTTCTGATTTTTAATGTTTAAAAAATAACCAGGCTCATCTTTTTTGTATTGCCTTGTTAATGAGTTACTTACACTGGTTCTTATTTTGTTCCCCTACACATCTGTTGCCTTTTACTGTAACTGCGTGTAACTGTTAAGAGAGATGAATAAATAAAGATTTTAGTGAGGTTTGTAAAGCTCTGGTGGAAATGGACCCCTCTGTTCCCCAGGTGAGAGCCAACCCTATCCACAAGAGAGTCAATATTGACTGTTCAGCTTGTTCAGCTGAGTCACACGGCCATTTCCACTAGAGGAGTCTGGCACCAGCCCTTGAGCTTCTTCAGGCATGATGGGAGTGCTGCCTGCTCGGAGGAGCAGTAGGACCTGTACCACAGCTCTGACCTCAGCACCAGGGCAGGCATCTGCCCATTCAGGAATGCGGGGCTTGCTTTCTGGGCTCATTGGGATCCCTCAGGTTCTGCTTCACTGAACACCCAGCAGGAGTGAAGAAGCAGGTTGTCTCGCCTCTCACGGGAGGGATTGCATGACCTTCGTGAGAAGCAGCTGCTGCTGGAGCCCAATCCCTGCCAAGTTCAGCAGTAGCTCCTAATTCAGAGCTGAGAATTGCACGCCCACGCTTTCCCATGCTCCATGCTGAACACGATCGGGGCGCATTGCTCGGCAGAAAAGAGGCCAAGGCACATTGTAAATAGTGGTTTTCTCTGCAGGTTTTCCACAGTATTGATTACAAGTGACCAGTGACTGTGACAAAATTAGGAAAGCTAAGTTCAATGTTATAAATAAATTATCTCTCTTGAGTAATTTATGTTGCAAACACTTGCTACAGGGTTACTTATGGATGTCTTCATCGAATCCATGCTGCAATATTTGCAAGCACTTTTTGAATAGTTGAATATAATAGGATTTTAATAGCTTGGTCTAGATTCAGGAATGCAGATTATAGTCCTCTTCAGCCTAATGTATTTAGGTTGCTGCCTACAGAATCACAGTGTTTTGACCAGCATTTCTCTTTACACTGTAGACTTATGTTACTTAGACGTACAAGAATATTGAAGCTAGACAAATTTCATATTGTTTAGAGCAGAAATGCAGCTTGAATAAACAAAGGAGTTCTGCGACATTTATCTCTGTGATGTTTTGTTGGACCAACAGCCTTTTTTTTTTGTTGTTTTAGCTTTGTGACTGGTCTGAAAAGACATACAAACTTCACGAGATACTTTAAATGCAAACCATCAATTTAGACGCACTCCTTAGTTCTACATCATGACTCTGTGGTTTGTGCAATCATTTGTGCTTCTGTCACATCTTCTTTTCAGTAATGTTCCATATACTATGTTGTGAAGATGACGGAGGATGACTGGTGCTTTGATGCATATTATGGCATTATCTCATGGTATGCAACTGCTATAACACTGAAATATTAAGACTCACAGTCTCAAATGTTACCTAGCTGACAGATATAATATTTTTTTATTTTATTGAAATTTTTTGACACAACATTTAAAGCTTTGTTTAGTCAGTTTAAGCGAAGTAACAGCTATTCAAGCTGCTTGGTGTTAAGAAAGGCAGGAAGGAGATGATGAGAACTGGCTCAGCACCAGCAGTCTGTCTAGGACAGTATATAAAACAGCAACTTACTGTCACTCACTTTTTAAAGTGAGAATTCTGAGTCCCTGCAGGCCAATGTGGGATTTACTACGTCCTGCACAGGAAAGGAAAATCATCTGCTTCTTGCAAGATTGTGATTCATGCCGCCCATACTGGCTTTGGTGGGAACAGCTGAAAGGCAATACTTTGCCTCTGTAGCTGGCAGGAGTGTCCACCTTCCTCTTCTTGGTCTGCACTACAAGTTGTATTTTTTTTTTTTGTGAATTAAGATACTTTTGAACGCCTAACCATTGTTTCTGCCAAGAACTAGCATGAATAAAATCTTTTCTGATGATAATGAACTTACAGCTCCCAGACAGCGTAATATCTGTTTTGTTCCCTAACTGACCCAAATCATAAATTTTCAGAGATAGAGTGAGAAAGAGAAGTATATAAATATTTTTGCCACTATCTAATATCTCTTTGCAGTGCTGGTGATAGCAAATCTGTAGAAAAACAGCGTGACATTCCTTTTTAACATGAGAAATTAATTTAAATATAAAACAGTAAGACTCTTCTTACCACAGATTTTCGTATCTCATTTCATTACATACAATACACCTGACTGTTGAAACCAGCCTGGTCATAAGTACATTCTGAAAAACTTTCTGGTATTGACTCATCTTTTCAAAATGTCTAACAGTGCTTTCTCTCTCTTCCTGCCTTAGACCTACATAAATATTTTAGAACAGATATAACTTTTCCTTCCCATGCACAACAGATGAAAATACATAAGAGAGGAGGAAAAAAGGAAATGCATACTGTTAATGTTCTACTTCATAAAACACTGGAAATTTATTTGACACTGAAGCACTCTCTGTGAGCTTGCAAGCTACGTCCTTATTCCTGCAGGCCTGGAGCCCATCGGCTCTGTGACGGCTTGGAGTCTGACTGCACACAACAGTTTTGCCTGGGACTTTCTGTTCCCTTTATGTTATTCATTGCTACATCTATGGGAAACCAAAGAGATCCAGAATCCCATTGGCATGAAAGTACTGTATTTTCTAGTTTAACCTGTGCTTTAATCCACATAACGCCTCGTTAGTCAGGCTTTATCGGTGTAATCCAGAGCCTACTGATCTCAGTGGAAAATTGCCCACCAGTTCCGCTGGGCTTTTGATCACTGCCTGAACATGTGATGCTAATTTCACCTCTAAATCTTGTGCAAACCAGGTTTGTGACCAGCCTAATTTTTCAAGGTTATACATAACCAAAAGTTAAGTGAAAAATATGTTTCCCCTGTGTACCTGAGACAAAATCCTGCCAAATCTAGCGTAAAGTGGGGAAAAAAGCAGGAAATGCAGGATGTGAATCTTCCCCCTGTCCTGCCCCACTTCTGAGTCTGGAGGACTGCTGTGCCACGGAGGTTCACAGACTTGGCTTCAACACCTGGCTGTGTTTTCTAGCTCCAAACTTGGCCTGGTCTCAGAAGTGTTTTTCCTCAGAACCATGGGTGCCTCCCACAGAGAGCTGAGGGGGATGGAAAGCTTAAGCAGTCCCACAGGGAACTTAAATCTTAATTCAGGAGTAACAAAAATTGATTCTTTGCAGCTGTGGAAGAATTTTCTCTCTTGAACTGAGGGAAGAAAAGCTCAAGGAGTTCTAATATATTTCTTGGAGCCAAAGTTTTTATTGTACTTGGAAATTTTTATTTGATCAGCAGCCTTGAGGTATGAAGAGGATTATTCACCTCCCTTCCTTGTTTTGAGAACTAGCATAAATAATCCACTTAGCAATAATGCTCTGCCTCCCAGTGTGCTTGTTTATCTTTAGACTTCTCCAGCTTTCAGTGGGCTAGTGCGCTCTGATTCCTGGCTGGATTTATGATGCAAATGTCAGACAGGAACTCTGTCCCTCTGTTTTCAAGCCAAATCTCTTTATTTTGTCATTGGATTTGAATTATACATTTATAGAATCATTGGGAAATATTTGAAGATATTAAAATTCTCTTGACAGTTAAAACCAGATTGTAGATTAACTCCAACCTGAAAGTTAACTGTAAGTCCATAGGAATGCCATTCACGAATTGTTACTTTCACTGAATTTTCTCTAAGGATCATCATGTGGGTTTTTGGCATGCATTTCAAAGACACGGCCATTCTTACCTCATTGTGTAATGTCTTTTCACTTATTTTGGTCATATACTGTATCTTTCTTGAGAAGAATCTGGGAATTTTTTGACGGTTCTTTGTAGGTAACAAGGCCCTCTTACAGGAATAAGTACATTAAAACAAGGAACCCAAGTGGAAAAGATTGCAAGAACCAGAAGAAAAAACCTGTCTTCATCAATAAGACCTATACAAATAAACATAGAAAGAACTTGTCCCAAAAACTTTCACACGTTGCTCAGTGTAGTCCTACTCACCTGATCAAAATTAATATGTCAGACACTGATTAGAAATTAAGAGATAAGTCTTTGAACGCAGTTGTTGCTGGGGATTCAAAAGCAACAGTGTGATTTCAGGACTACAGTGAAGTGCAGGCTTCTAGTACAGCATGACGGCTGAAGAGGAAGTACCATCCTTGGAAGCAGTTTATTAGCTTAAACCATTGAACTAAACAATTTAGTTTAAACTACTACTTGCTATTGTTTAAAACTCTTATTTAAATTAAATATTGTTTTTAAAGAAAAATATGAAGTAGGGTTATATTGCTTCAATATTGACTCTGACATCTCCCACAATTATTATCCCAGGTCATAAGAGACCAATAAATATCTTGCTAAGGTAGAGAGCCTTTAGATAAGATCTACAGAAACAATATAAGATTTAAAAAATGTACCTGGCAGTGAGAACTGTGAGAAACTAGACCTGTTGAGATCAGACAGTGACAGTTAAGTGGGACCCTCATGGTAATTGGGGTAGGGGTATCTGCAGTCCAAGTGCAGGAGGTGCATAGACAAAATCACATTGCAGGAGAGGGATCTGTGCATCTTATCTGCAGTGGTAATGTAGGGGATAAAGCTGTACAGCTTCTCCAGTAAAGGAGAGCACAAGCTTGATAGAAGGAGCTGTATGGTCTAACAGTGAGGATGAAAAGAAATTGGTTGCTGGAAAGAAATTGTAGGCATTGCAACTATCAATTCAGACCAGAAATGAGCTATTGGAGGGTAGCCCACTGAAATAATTTACCAGATCTTGATATGAATTTTCCCTTATTTCAAGTCTTTTTATTTTGTTCTGTTCCTTTCCTCCCTCCATCTCCCTGCCCCACCCACCTCCACCGCCGCCAACCAGTTTGGATAATTAAGAGTTATCTTCTATATCACAAGAACTAATTTTAAAAAGCCATCAAGACATCACACCGGAGGAGTGTAACAGACATTCTGGATTTATTTTTTGTGAAAACATACTAGCCACGTTTTTTGTATTTCTATTTTCACGAGCCTTTTATTTAACGAGAATTTTAATGTCTGTCAGAAGTAAACATTTGTGCCTACAATGCATATGTACAGATAGGAAAGACTCAAACAAATTCATAGTTTTAATTTTCATGTGGCAGTTTGAGATTTCACAGGTAGAATACCAGCTTTTATGTGGGCAGGGTGTTCCCAAGTACCATTTATTTCAATGAGGGTCGTAACTGTTCAGTGTTGCTAAATTTGAAGTGGGGGTTGATTTATCTTTTGTATCACGAGAAATGAATCATTGCACCTGAATAATAATGAATAATACTGTTGTACAGGAAAGTGAATGCAGCAGTTCCAAGACAAGAAGGCCACGGGCCCAGGACACATCCTGCGACCCCTTATTTTTAAAGAAATTGCCCACCTGCTATAAATATATCTCAACCAAAAGATTAGAATAATCTAAGAAATGTGTCTGAGCAACAACACATAAAATTATCTTTGACTTAAGAAACATTGAAGTTTTTGAATGTTATGCAAAGTAAGAATACATTATAGGGTGAGGTAGGATAAATTGAAAGAAGAGAAGAAGACTTGGAAGATATTTGTCCAAAACACCACCTAGTTTGGAGATGAAATACTAATTTTTGTTAGCTAAGAAATCTTATGCTCTGTACTGCTGTATTTTCTAGTTTTTCATTTATGTGACATAGACATTGTGAAATATCTGTGGAGAAGATTATTCATATAATATTTCAAACTGAAGAAAAAGTGGGAAAGTGAAATCCTCTCAATAAAGATTGAATGAATATTTTCTACCTAATTGTGTACAATTACATGGGTTTAAATTAAAATAAAAATCAGGGTATGTGTCCAAAGTCAAATGGCTATAATCATGTGCACCTGAATCTGTCCCCAGTTACCGTGATGAAATCTATGTTCAGAATTACATAATAACATCTGAGTGGATCTTTTCTGTAAGTAAAAATGTTCCTGAATACTTCTGAAAATGAAAACTTGAAATCTTTATTTTATTTCAGCTTTTGTCTTTCAGTCTTTTGACTTTAAAGTATCACCAAAAAATGAAGAGATGGAATTACACACGTAACACTTAAATTCACATTTAGATAGGCACTTATTAAGAACAGGTATAATCTTTGTAAATAACACCTGGGAACAGCTAACTACCAGTTACATTGATTTCCTTTCTCAGGAATTTAGTCACTGACATTAGCCAGAGATTTATAAAAGAATAAACAGTTCTGTATCAATAGATTTTGTGGATTTTTATAGAAAACTTTAATTTCAGAATAAAGGGAGCTTTCTACTCCATTGTGCTGCTATGCTCTTTGCGTGAAATTTTTACATATGTGGCTCATTTCGATCCTGAGGTAAATGACAAATGATCTTCAAGCACTAGATCACTTTTCTGTTTTCTTTCCAAGTACAGACTGAAAGTTTGTGAGGAGCTCAGGTGATTTGGTCTCTACAGATCTCCACATACTATTTTCATCACGGAGATCCAAATCTTGTGATATTTATATCACTCCCACACATGTGTATGTGTAGTTACAGT
This sequence comes from Melanocharis versteri, assembly GCA_013397845.1. NCBI lineage: Eukaryota > Metazoa > Chordata > Aves > Passeriformes > Melanocharitidae > Melanocharis > Melanocharis versteri. Next base: position 203,851 of record VZTG01003225.1, on the reverse strand, counting down.
TAGACAATTGGTCCTTACTTCCACTGAAAAGACACTGGGAATGGTTTGAGAAACTACTTCCACAGTGAGCTCAGCAGAGCTGCATTTGAGGCTCCAAGGAGTGCATGGTTTGTACTGCCCTGTGTATTCCATAGCTTAGAGCAGTCTAAATAAACTCAGGAGCTGCTTTCAGGAATGGGATTTGAACCTAAGTCCCCTTTGAGGGCTAAGTTCACTGCTGGAGGACAATACGGTGCTATAAAATTGTATTAGTTATTAGGTGACACTACAGCTGTACATTTCAGTGCAGGAAATGGCATTCAGACAAAGGGCTAAGACTTAAACTGAAAAGGTCAAGAGCTGTGTAATGTCCCTACCCTGAAACAGATTAGCAGTGCCATCAAGAAACTCCTTTTCTTGTCTATGCTATACCCTTAAAACATGGAAAAGTGACTGCAGGCTTCTCAGAGAATGTTTCTTCCTCCCCTCCTCCCTCTGTGTGCTGAGTTGAGCTTCAGTGAACACGGCACCTGAAAAGTTTTCTTAAAAAAAGGCCTCTTCTCATGTAACCTCTCCTGAGTGCGTTGCGTTTCGTACAAACAGTTTAAGCAAAGCCAACACATCTTAAGGCCCCTGGTAGGTAACAATAATTTAAGGTGAATATCTGAAGGCTTTTTTTACTGAAAACTGTCTTCTTTTTCTTTCTTTCCTTCTTTTTTCCTTCTTTCCTTCTTTGTTTCCTTCTTTCTCCTGCAGAGGTTTGTCTTTGAGGGCTTCACTTTTGGGACTTCGGAATCTGCTTGCCTCTTGCAGACTGAAGTCTACAGTGTTTGACCTTCACCAAAACATAGGCCACTTTTAGCACTATAATTCCATCTCAATTAATTTTATTTATCAGAGGATGCCTCTCATTGAAGGACAAGTCACAGCCCTTTGTTGTGGTTTAGCCCAAGCAGGCAACTCAGTACAGCAGGGCTCAGATCCCAACCCCCACTGTAATGGGGAGGAGAATCAAAAAAAGGTAAAACTCATGTTCTGAGATAAGAACAATTTAGTAGTTAAATAAATAAAAGATGATGATGACGATGATAATGAAGAAGAAAAAGAAAAAAGAGAGAGGAATAAACCTAAGAGAAATAAGTGATGCATACTACAATTGCTCACCACCCACTGACTAATACACAGCCTGTACCCAGGTAAGGAGTGGCCAACTTTCCCCAGCTTATGCACACTGGGCATGACATCCTATGGAATGGAATTCACCTTTGCCTAGTTTGGGTCATCTCCCCTGGCCATGCTCCCTCCCGGCTTCTTGTGCGCCTGCTTTCTGGCAGGGCATGAAAAATGGAAAAGTCCTTGATTTAGAGTAAGCACCACTGAGCAATGTCCAGAACATCAGTGTGTTATCAACATGATCCTCATACTGAATCTAAACCACAGCACTATACCAGTTACTGGGAAGAAAGTTGACTCTATCCTAGCAAAATCCAGGACACCCTTCTTCTCTAACACAAGGTGCATCTCAAGCATAGCTTTGATGCAACCTTAAATCCCTGTAAAGTTAATATTTCATTACTTTATCACAATAAGAACAGACACTGAGTTGGAATGGCACTGTCTCTTTTTATATGAGGTTGGTCAAAAGAGAATCAGCAAAACCTGTAAAAATAGAAAACATTTTTCTTAAGTCAGAAATCAATTTTCTAAAACATTATTTTTCCAAGATACAAAATTAATTACTAATACATTAAATTGAAATGGTGACTAATCAACCGACCTCTACAATATACTGACAGGGGAAGACCTTCCCCAGCTACAGTGATTTGTCTCTTTTGTTGATGGATGGAGTGCTATAAATTCTGATCTAGACTGAGACATTCTCAGCTTCACATAATCCAGCAAAATCTGCAATACTCCTTCTACAGGGTGTTTCCAGTGAACTGAAACATAGATTGTTGCCTGATCACTACATTTTCACTAGAAGTCAGCTTGCTGTTGATCTTATTTAGCATAGAGTTGCAACTGGATTTTGGGGAGCATTTAAGGAAATGGTTATAAGTATCTACTTGTAAAACTGTTTTTGACCTTCTGTTAAAATGCTATGATGGAGATCATGGGATAAATACTTGCTTTTTCATTAAGTTAGTATATTTGAGGACCACAGGGCAAAGAATAATTACTGGGGATGTTAAATTTTTTTTTCTATCCTTAGTTTAACAGCTCTTAATTGATTGAAGTTTTCCAGTATGTTGTAGTCTTACATTTCCCATATATACATGGGTAATTAGGGAATTTTTGTATTTAAGGGATTTTTATGTGGACCAGCATTACAGCTCTGAAGTAACATAAAAAGGTGAGGTGGGGTTTATCACCAAGGAATACTTAGCCTTACTACAAAGGCTTATCATGCCACACAAACTGACACACCTTACATGTCCCAAAAGAGGAAGTTAATAAGTTGAGGCAGCGCAGCTGAGCAAAACCATTAAATAATATAATTACACCAAAAGTTTTTCTTTTTCATCATACCTGTCTGCCACGGTTATTAACTTGTTATTTATATATCTAAGCTTTGTTTTACAAGAAAATAAAGGAGATAGGAAAATAGATTCTGTGACCAACAAATATGTATTTTTATACATTTCTCATAATATATACTGGAGAGATACATAAGGTCTGTGATATAAAAATACCTGTGAAAGTGGCAATGCAGTGCATGCATGTGGAAGAGAGGTTTATGAACATGTTTTTTTATTGTATCAATAAGTTCATCAGTTTAAATCACAAACTGAAGTGACATCTGTTGACATGCAGTTTCCTTCATAATAGAATTACTTAGTCAATGCCATTTTCAATGTTAATTTCTAAGCAGATGAATATTTTCAATGAGAATGGCATCCAGACAGAATAGCAATGGAACAGGTAATCTAATTCATTTGAAGAACTATTCTATTAAAGTAATGGCCCCAAGGCAGTGGGAGATGAAGAGCGCAGGTCAAGAAGAAAAGATAGCATGATTCCATAGTAATGCATAATTTTCCTTTCCAGAAGGAAAAAAAAAAAAGGGAATTATATAGACAAGGTGCAGGAAGAAAAGCTACACACTACAATACTATGTAGGCTGAAATTAAAAAAGACCCAAACAAGCCACAATAAACCACACAACAGGTTGTAAATAAAGTAAAAATACTGAAATACGCCATGGGAAATACCTATGTACAACTCATATCAAATGCACGGCCAGACTATTAAGTGCAGTTTTCCCATTTTGTAACTGTGGCAAAGGATGAACTACAGGGATTAAGTGATCTTTTATTACTTCCGCCAAAATGAGAAATTAAAAGGGTGATGTATCCTTTCTTCAGAAGCATCCAGACTCTTAAATTAGAAAAGAGGCCTATGCAGAATGTTGGTTATGTGCCATGTCAGAGCAATCATGAGAAAAACTATTTCACGAACAACTGAGGTTGTTTTCTCTTTTGCCCTTGCAGTGTTCACCATAATAGCCTCCAGCTGTTTTCCTTGGGATACAGCCCTATGGCTCTGGGGCATCCAACCTCTAGGGTACAAAGTGTAGTAATTTTTAATTTCAATATCCAACACCTGCGTGAGGGAGTGAGCTCTGGTCCTTGATATCATTTAGTCATTGACTTTTCTGAAAATAGGGTTGAGCCATAATACATCCCTGGGCAGCTAGAAGACATTAGGGGCTAATAAGTCTTATGATATATGCACACTATTGATTTACCATGCTTGCTTTTAGAATCTGAATACCAATAGCATTTACCCAGGGATACATGTTAAGCAGGTCCATATGGAAATATTTTCTGTGCCTCAAAACCATGCACTTAGGGTTTTTGCATTGTGTATTTTATCTAAATCACTCAGATTGTTCTCAGAACTTGGATATAAATAAATAGATACAAAGACATATTGGACTAAAAAGCTTTATATAAAAATCAAGTGTTCATAACTCTTTGCCTTTGTTAAGTTCTCAAAGTGAAATTTCATTTTGTAATAGAAAAATAGGTTTAGCAGAGAAGGGGACTGAAGATCTGATCTAGAGGCAAGACAAATGCTTGCTTTGTGCTGCACTTGAGAAGACAGGCCTCTCGTCATGCAGACACTTAACCTTGCAAGGAAAGATTTGCAGGGACATGAAATCTAGAAGTTTCTGTTGAGTTTGTACACGTTATGCTATCCCAGTAGAGCTCTTCCCCTGACTATTACAGCCAAGGCATGCAGCTCACTATTTCCTAAAGTGCATTTTAATTTCTGTTGAAAGGACTTGCACTTTCTGATACGGCCCTGCTGTCCCATCCTTTCAGTTGTATGCATTCTACTTGTGTAAAAGCTTTGCTTTAATTTCCAAACCTGTCCAACAACAACAGAAAATTACATTAAGGTGCTCTCCTCTGGAGCATTGAAGCCATGAAGGCATCAGAAGTGTATCTGAAGATAATACCTTTTAGTTAAAAGGCTCTCCAACATGTGGGCACTGATCCAGCTGAAGAAAGGACAGCCCCCATCACATGTAATGTTGCTTCTGCTGGTAGCAAGGATTTTCTTAGACTGTAAAGCATATATCCCAGCAGACAACCCAACTAAGCATCTAACGTTAGAAAAAATAATTTTTTTATGATCAGATTAGTTAAACAGATTTTTCTGCAAGGGAAAGAACTATTAGAAGACATGTTTTTTACGACTGACAACCAGAAGAATGGGTGTTTCATACAAAACATATTTTCCTTTTAGGGCACAATTTATTTCTGATCTTCCTCCTTAGCAGATCAGTTTCCTAAGAGGCTAAAAATAAATAGTCTCCTTTAAAAACAAAATGGCGAGTGAGTTAGTATGCTTCTGAGAAACAGCAATTATTTCTGACAGGTGAAAAGGCCATTAGACATGAATTGATTTTCAGAGGTACAGTGAACTCTTAGTCGACAGGAGCTCTGTGTGCTCAGCACCTCTGAACATCAGGGTCAGTCTTGCAAGGTGTTGAATGACCTCAACCCACAGAAAGTTTTCCGCATGTTTCAGTAACTGGCCTTTAGAAATGAGACAAGAAATCTGTAAGCCCAAATACACACTGTGAAAATGCTGAAATGCAGTCCCTGAGCTGTCATGCTGTCCACTTTAAACAGCATTGAAATTGGCACCATGAGATCCTGAGAAAGCCACTTAACTTCCCTGTACTCTTTCCACTTCTATTCCTCCTGTGTCTTGTCCTTCTAAATAGTACCAAGACCTGAATTGTCTTCTCGTCATGAATAGACTAACTGGGCTAGGTATCAGTTGTAAACCCTCATTCCTATGAAATGGCTGTTTCTAAATATGAAAATAGAGAGATATAACAGCTTAGGAAAGGTGTTTTAACTTGGCTAATGCTAAGCTGTATCTCTGTGGAAATCCATGACTGGAAATAGGTGACAAGAAATGTGTTGTGCTCTTAGTTAGCCCTCCATATTCTTCTAGAGTAAAAATTAATTCTGAAACTATGATCCACTCAAAACATTTAAATCTAAGTAATGTATGAAAAAGCCAATACCAAGTAGGAAAACAGCAATTTGAGAGAGAACTGGTGAGTACTAACAGAGATGAGACATCAAGAATTATACACTGGAGAATGTGTAGCTGATATGCACTTTCTTGTAATGTTTTAGATTCTTTGTCTTTATGCAGAATCAGGTTAGATCTGCTTTTCAAAGATCAGTGAACACTTGAGTCCAAACATATCTGAATTTTGGGGAAGATAATATCGAGGCATGATTTCAGAACTTTGCAGTGTGATCATCTCTCATTTTATCATGATTGCCTTTTCTTTCGTCCTTTCCATACATCTCATATGTCATAGGTGCTACGCCCAGTTAAGTTTATTATAGCAAAAAACCCCAAAAGAACAAAAACCAAAAAACAAAACCCAAAACCCCAAAACCAAAACCAACAACAACAACAACAAAAAGACTCTCTTCTGGATGATGCCAAAGGTTTAAAGTCCTTAATTTGTGTTTAATTTCCTGACTGTATAAAGGGAGGCTAACAGCATTTGGTTTAAGGAAAACCAACCAACCAAACCAAACCCCAAAAATCTGAAAACTGAAAACCAAACCAAACAAACAAACAAACAAAACCCCAAAAGCCTTCAATCCACAAATTATGGTGAGATAGAGTTAATTATTGTAGATACCTTCGGCATTCTTAGGCAGCAGGTGATTTAAACAGTGAAATGTACTGCTTATTTACATGTCGCCATCTAAAAGGATTTTTGTGTACAGTTGTCCAATGATGCTCATTGACCTTTTTAGTGTTCTGATAACATAAATGTAGCTGGGAAACAGCAGTGTTTAGGAATATGATTGCAATAGTATGGATTTTGTTCAGTATGGTGTATTAGATTTTTTCCATCAGATGGGGAATATATACATTTCTGGTAAAGTATTTAATAAAACAGTGACCAGAATGATACAGCAAAATGATGAATTTTTCCTAGATTTATGTTTCCTGGATTATAAAGGAAAAAATTGGTACTATGCTTGTGTTTTGGCTCTTGCAACATTCCTCAGTAGTCTAGACTGGACGTATGTCTTCTCCCAAGTACTGATATTTGGTAATTGTCCTAAAATGGAACTCCTTTATCAAATCCTTTGCACCACAGCCCCCAGACAGGAAATACCAACGTGAAAAACTTTGATCTGAAAACTTTGAATAGTTTGACTCAATTCATACTTTGACTCTTTGAAAAGGACCCTTGAGAGCTGAAATGTGTGCAGTGAGTATTTAAGACCTATAGCTCACAAAATGAAACTTGACTCCAGACAGGTTTCATTAATTGGGAGAAGTTATGATGATAAGCATTGCTTTACTTTTCCTTCTTTCTAGCAATAGAGTTTACTAAGATTACATTGTGCTCTATCTTAACTGTCAGAGTTAAAGACTTCATGTTACTAAAGTTGTCACTTTGTATAGTCATAACGGAATTGTACAAAAAAATTTCTGTAAGTGCTTGAAGCTTTCTCACAGCTTTCCCCCAGTATAATAGGCCACATAAGGCAGTAAAGGCTTGAGATCAGCCCCGCCACCTACATCCAAGTTCCTCTTGACCCATGCAGAGCTTTTACAATGAAATGGAGCCTCCGTTCATTGTGGGGAAGGTCACAGCAATGGTTTCGCTATTGTCATCTGTGATGCTCATGTTTCAGCCATAAGCTGTGTTTCTATGGCATTGAATTTTGAAAACAGTAAACCTTATACTTTAAAGACTTGATACAAAAAAGTATATATAGCAATTATCTCTATTTTTTAAAAAAATATTGTTGTTTTTACTTATTGACTTGGTTCATTATCCTGCATACTCTTTTGAATGAACACTTTTTTAGAACATGACTCTTTCCAAAAACCGGAGCAGACCCTCTAAGTTTTAGAAGATCTGTTTATTGTGAGCTGTTTTTTTTTCCCACAGTCTAAACCACCCCCCTTGGTGTTCTGTGTCCATTTTCTGAGGCCTTTGCTGTACCAGATTCTGAGAAGCTGATGTTTTTTTCAATCAGCTCCTCAAAGGATTGGATAGGTAGTTTACGAGTGCCAGCAATGGCCATAAACAAAAAGTTCCACCTCAACATAAGGAATCTTTACATTGAGGGTGGCAGAGCAATGGAAGAGGCTGCCTGGGGAGGTTGTGGAGTCTTCTTCTCTGGAGACATTCAAAACCCACTTGGACGTGTTCCTGTGTGACCTGCTCTAGGTGACCCTGCCTTGGCAGGAGGATGGGACAGGGTTAACTCCAGAGGTCCCTTCTGACCGTAATGATTTTATGAGTCTGTGAAAAAAAATATATTTAAGAAAAAATGTCTCATACATTCTGTCCTTCATAATGCATAAATTTCCTCTTTCCTGGCTGCATTTTACAGAAATGATGCTTTTGTGTGTATTGTGTTTTCCTTAGTATTGACATATTGGTCAAAAGTTTGAACTACGATTGATGCCAGAAACTAAATCTCAAAGGCAAGTATTTCCTCACACTCATCAAAGGAAATGGCAGGATGCCCTTCCCGGTGACCAAAGAGCGAAGCCCTTTTAGAGGAAACAGGTTACTTGCTATATTAGAGCTCTGAGGAAGTTTAGTGAATAAAATCCTCAAAGTAGATAAAATAAATAAATAAATAGATTACAATTAAGGCCTTAATTTATTTGGAAACAGGAGACTTGTCCTATGTAGGCAAAAAGGCCTAATCATCGCAAATAATCAGAGTAGTATTGAAGCTAATTATCTGTGGTAGGCATCAGAGTATTTTTCACAAGCTTTCATCACCTTTCTCCCTTTCATCACCTCCCTAGAAACTGACTCATCAAATACACATGGAACCATACAAATAGTAAAGTCAGACCCCATACATTTATTTTAGGCAGAAAAAAATGTATAGTTGTGCAGGTGTTTATCTTGTTTATTTAAACTGATGTAATTTTGTTCCAGGAAGATAAGACATCTTTATGGAATAAGAAAAACACCTTCTGCCTGCTTACTGCACAAAGGTGCTCCCTGGGTGAACTGGACTATGGATCTGACAAATGCTTCTAATTGGAAAATTTCTGCTCTCCAGAATGATTGGGAAGAAAAGGAATGTATCATAAATGGGGTGGGACAGGCTATACTCCTTTCTGTTTACTGCCTACTGTGCAGGACTCATAAGGGGCCCCGGGAGATAAAATGCGAGTACAAGCAACTGTGAGATCCTGACCTGAATGTGAGTATGGCAAAGATACTTAAAACATGCTGGATTCTCCTTTCCAGCCTTAGGTCAAAGATAGGAATCATTGGAACTTAAGGTTGTTATATTTCATCTTGAGTTTTCTGAAGTTCAGTCCTCACTTAAATAGAAAGGGAGATATTCTGTTAGAGCTTTTGTTCCATGTATCTGCCTTCCTGCATTGATCATGCCTCTTTTATAGAACTCTAGAGACAGGAGTGCATGGGAAGAGAAATGTTTCTTTTGAGGTAAATTAGGCAGGGGGAAACAGAAAGACCTGCTTATTAAATCAGGATTCATTTGAAACTGGGTTAAAAATATGAAAGTACAGGAAAAAGTTATTACAGTGTTGAAGGTAAAAACCTATATATGAAGAAAAGGCACAGGTCTGTACTGCAGGGAAATAAGGCAAAGAGAGATCTACTTGAAGCTGGTTGGCTAATCAAGAAAAGATGGCAAGCGAATCCTGTTTTCCAGAAGAAACATCACACAAGTAATGTGACTACTATAGCTTGTGACTATTAATTGTTGACCTATAGAGCCCTGGTGCCCACTTACATCTGGGTGGATAGTCTGCGTTAGCCTTGGCAGGTGGGTGGAACCAGACATGCTTTCATCAGTCTGTGGATCCACAGTGAGCCCCCTTAAATGCTTTATCTTTGTTTCTCCTTTTCCATCAAGTAATAATCTGGTTTCAAACAAATGAGGAGTAGAAAAACAAAGATTTTTTTTTCTTTTGATTAGAGTGTCCAGTAGCAACTGCTTTGGGTTTAACTCTACATTTATTCAAGTCCCCTGACACAAGCTTGCATCAACGACAGAGTATAGATCTAGAGGAAACAATAGCCACCAGAAAAAAGCAGATGTTTTCCTTTTGTCTGGAAGAAAATAGATAAAAATTGTGTCACTGACCCTTTGGTTGTCAATACATCCATGATACTTAAGTGTGTGTTCTTGTGCCTTAAAAACTTCAGTCAGGATAAATTTCTGAAACGTCTGATCAAAATCACTCTGTCTTCGCCTTTTGTCTCAACTTTACTAGTGAGAAATATAACCTCTCTTCACCATGGGCCAAATTCACTTATATCAGCAGAAAGAACACTTAAGATTTCAATGTGTGTATAATCAAACTCCTTTACTGTTCAGCACATGTTTTTGTATCTTTTGGTATATATGAAATTTTATTTGCTTACTGTCTGTTTCCCCGACAATACTTTTCCATGTGGTTGTTGCCTTTAGGAGGTTTAATTTAGGTGGTAAATACCTCTGTAGCCCAGATATATCACAATAAAGTGCTCACATAGCATGTTTTATCCTACCCTAAGTGCAGGAGAAATGTATGTCATAACATACATAACATACAGAATGCAGAAATAATTGTAGTAAATCTAGTAAGATGCAATTCTACACATTTAACCTTCACTATAAACAGATATAATGTTGTAGCACAAATTATTGTGGATGGCAAGTTCTTCTAATGATACCAGAAGCCAGAAAGGCAATTTCCAGAATACTGCTTTGAACATTTACCACATAGCATGTGCTATCCTACATTTTCAAGAATGCATTTTAGATTTCACCTGGTACAGGGAATAGGAGGACTGGATGGGAACAAAATATCTGTAAATTATAACAGGATTTTCTTTTTTTACATAATAGTAGTTAAATCCTAGATTAAAGTCAATAAATGTACAATACTGCTTCAATGCATCCCATTACATCAGGATATATACAATTAATTTCCGTGTTGCATCCCTCATAAAAGGAGAGAATTATTTTACTAGTTCATGCAACGGTAAAAAAAAAAAGTTTCTCTTTTTCTCCCTAATATTCTTGGTTGATTTGAAGGAAGAGTGCTTCAGAAAAAAAAAGAGGAAAATACAACCAATGTAAAAGTTATTCAGATAAGACTGCCATTTGTTCACATAATAATAAAAAGTAATACTTTTGATCTACTTATCAGCACACTGCTATCTGACACTTGGACACTAGAACAGTGTGACCTTAGAGGTTAGCAATGACACTGCTTTCTGTACATGACAGTCCTTCCCACGGCTCTCTGAGCCTGTCTGAAATATTTTCATTTACATAAGTGGGCACAGTGGTTGCAATATGACAAAATTAAGTTTGATAGACTTTAGGAGCCTGAAGTCTTCCCTGCCATCTGAAAAAGAATGCACCTGCTCTGCCTGCGATGAAGAGCTTTCCTCCAGGACTCCAGACTTGCCCTTTTACAGCTGTGACATGGCAACTGAAATGAACATTGGGAAAAAAAAAAAGAAAAAAAGGAAAGAAAAAAGAAGACTCTTATAATGTCAAAATCATTCCTTATAGCTTAAAAAAGTTTTTCTTTCATTAAGTAAACCTCTTCATTTTTCTTTCTTGAAAAAAAACTTCTCTATGGTGAAAAGTTGGAAAAACCAAGCACATAACCAGAATTTTAACATTTTTATTGTAAATACGCATTTTTATTTTCCTCACCATTAGATGGGTGAATGGTCTAGAATGTACCCTGGGAGTGGATTTTTCAAAGCAGGTAAATAAAAATTTAAAAGTACAATTGAAACAGATTTTTAAAAGGTTTTATAGGCAGTTATGATCAGAATCTAAATCTCTTGAGATTTTCAAAGAGACAAATCTCTTAAAATCAATGTTTCAATTGTCTAACCCAAATAAAGGCTTTAAGAAATCCTACTAGACGCTTATTCATACCCTTCAGCGCTTAAAAGCTTTGGCAAATGTGATTTTCAGACATAAAAGTATTTTAAGTGGAGCTTAGAATCCGAGGTTACTTAGCTTATTCCTATCTATTGGAAGTAAAGCACATGGTAAGTCACTGGTGCTATATATTTTAAGTTAGTGCTTGTAAATTCTCATGCATTTTATTTAAGGAAGAGAATTTTTCGCTGGAAGTCATCTTAATAAATTTTGTTTTTAAAAACTATTAAGTTTCTAAACCATTCAGAATTGTAGTTTTGTTTGAGGGAACAGTTTTAACAAGGTTTAGAGTCTTTAACAAGAGCTGTTCTGAATACTTTTATCTAAAATTCAAATTTCCTACATATACTTTCACTGTTGGTGTAGAAAATAGATCTATGCTGCTTTCTTTGTATCTTGCTAAATATTCTTTTTAGCTCAGTTTTTGAGTTTTGAATGTCTAGACAGATTCTCATTCTAAGGACCCTCTCACTGTTGCCAAAATATTTGGTTCTTTGGAATCTGAATTTTGAACATAACTCAAAATTTTTCTAGAAGTTTGCAAAACATAGAATTCATTAATTTATTGTATCTGACATTTCTGGTTATATTTCTAATTTCCTCTTCCATTTATTCAGAACTTCTTTTTCTTATAACCCTTTTTTAAAATACTTGCATTTCAAACTCTCTTTGTTACGCCTTGCCACTGAATTCCGGCTCTACATTTCATATAAAAGGTTTTGTTCTTTTTATTTTCACATTAGTTCTTAGTTAATCCTATTATTTCTCATCCTATAATTATCCCTTCCTATTCTCCTTTTACCGTAACTCTTCTGTGTGACAGTTCAGAGCATTAAACACCCATAGTGACAGCCCTTGTCTCCTGCAGGAGAGGAATGTGAAGTAAATGGGCTCGTGATAGCTGTCCCCAGTGAGAGGTCCTTCATCACAACATGTGTTGTGGGTCTGAGAGGGGCAAAGTCTTGTGTTCTGCACCCAAAGTGGTGACTTGTGGCTTTTTGGAGGGTGGCACAACATTGGACTAGTGACCCTTCTATGGTAAAAACTAGGCAGCAAGTCATTTCAGAGAAGAAAATTTCTGCTGCAATACTGTGTGGAGAAGACGTTTACAGACTTGAAAGATCAGCCACAAGATCTGATGCCTATTCTGTGAGATTTTTGAGAGTGTCTAGTTTGAGACATCATCAGAAACAAACCTGATCATAATCTCAGAAGCTGTGCTCTGTAGCTCTAGCTCTCACGGAGCACTGACAGGCAGCGGCAGTGGCAGCTGTGCTTCTGGGGGCTAACGAAGGCATAGTGTGCGTGCCTCATCCAGCCACCCCCTGGCAAACACCAAACCACTGTCTTATTCTGTAGGGGAACAACTTCTGTGTTATCTGCTACAGCTTCTGCAGTGGTGGCTTTTCTTATCCAGAAGATGATGACTCAAATGTCATCAATACTTTTCCCCCCAGGGCATGGTGTGTGGTGTGCAATGGGCAGGTTAGGTGATACCACTGAAAAAGTGGAATCCCTTTGTCTTAAATGTCCTTTACTTACAGATGTGAGTGAAACTGATGCTGATGGAAACACATAGAAATCAGAATGACTGAACTCTGGATTCACAGGATGAATTGGTGAATATTTGTAACTACGTTTTTATTCCTGATTCTTCCATCTATGATAAAAAAATATCCCTTGTCTGATGTTTATCCCCATTTTTCTTTTCCTGTAGAACATTTAATTCTTATTGTACTGTAAGATTATACTTCAGTAATGCACAGCTCTGAGAAGCAATATTCAACCAACAATGTCTCCTGGTGACATCCAGCTTTGATTGAATTACATAAGCATGGGTTTGAGATACATGAGGCATAGTGGCCTGAATTTCTTCCCAAGGAATTACATTTATACTACTGAAATGTTACTGGTTGTGCAGAATGTATGCTCTTAGGGGAAACTAATGAATTTTATTATGTTTTAAAGAATTTATTTGAAAGTAAATTGGTTATAAATGGTACGGGCTACACTGTCCATGTAAATCAAAGTAGTTGTAGTGAACTAAGAAACTGGTTCTACAAATGCATTTGTTAACAGCAGTACTGGTCTGACTGATTATAACAATTTTATGGCAAAACCATATCAAGTTATAATTCCTGTTCACAGAAATCTGGACTTATTTATCAGGTTCAGTCCTGAAAAAGTTGCAAATTTAGCTGCTTTTCAGAGGAGGTACAGCTGCCTTCCCATAGCTTCGTCTTGGCTTGGAGCAGTGGTAGATTTGCTGAAAACCATTCAAAGAAAAATATTGTTTCTTTGTCAAACTCAAATTTTATCTAGCAAGTGCTAACCATAATTCTTTGATGAGAGAAAGGCAAAACTTCTCAAACATCTTGCTTCACTTGGACCATGCTTCGCTCCAACTGTGCACTGATTACTTTTGTCAAACATTCTTTTCAAATTTATTGTTTTGATTTTTAGGCTAAATCAGATAAGTAATTTAATCATACAATTCTTCATAATTTTTTCAATTATCAAAGAAATATCTTAACCCCATCCTGCAAACTACTATTGCCTTTCATCTGAAATTAAATGAAACCTATAAGTAGATCCTCTAACACTGCTTCACAATATCACAAAAATAAATTTGACAGTATAAGATAGTTCCTAAAATCAATTCATTTGAGAAGCTTGGGGGAAAAGGTGACTGAAAAATTTTCCATTTTCTTAATGTAGAAGTGCATAAACTACTTCAAATATGGACCCCAAAGAAAGGGAAATAAAAGACTGAGATGCAGATCTGCTTGGAACACCTAATGCACTCATACAAGATATTGACACTGTAATGAATGGAAAAAGAATGGATTGATGAGCAAAAAAATATGTATTTTAGATGTTTGGAGATAAAGGGGAAAAACCACAAGAATTTAAAGTGAGGCAGATTTTGCTTAAGGATATAAAACTACCATTCAGGTGTTTTACGGACACATGGATAAAAGAAAAAAAAAAAAGAAATTGATTATGAAATAGAAAACACAGGTTGTGCCGAAAGAAAAAAAAAATCATTTTGTTTTGGATAAGATAGTGATCTAAACAGAGAAAATACAATAGAACTGGATTGTCTGGACCTCCATGAAGCATTTGATGTGTCCATACATAGGAAATTCAGTCAAATGCATAATCCAGAGGTTTAAAGCAAGTAGAAATAATTTTAGGATGATCTAGTTTCTTTAATCACCTTGACAGACAAGGCAAAAGACAAGTAGTTGGGAGTCAATATAGAAAATAATTTGAGAAGAACTGACTGAGATGGTAGATTAGAACTATAGGAATAAATCAAATATGTGAAATACAAATAAATTATTAATTTAGGCTTTGATTTGACCACTTGTGTTCCACTTACTTCTGAACAGAATCTGGATTCTGAAATCAAAATCTTGAATAATAAAATTATAGTGAGAATATTACTGCTAAGGAATAAGATGGAGGTTTGCACCTCTGTGGCATGGGAGAAAGACCTCAGTGTGAGTGACTAGCGTGCTGCTGCAGCAAAGCATGCCAGTGGGATGTTGGGTTGTATCAACAAGCATATGACCAGCAGAGGCAAAGAAGCCACTTACCCACTCTACTCAGCCCTCGTCTGGCCACACCGGGAACACTGCGTTAAGTTTTGCTTCACTAAAACTGCCATGCAAAAAATATGTGGGCAGGCTGAGAGAACTGTGTTTGTTCAGTGTTGAGAAAGGAAGGCATAATGGAGACCTAATCATTATATCCAACAATTAAAAGGTGGCTACAAGGAAGATGGAGACTCCCTTTTTTTACAAGAAATCACATGGAACAGAGAAAGGGTAATGGGTTCAAGTTACTCCTGGGGAGGCTCTCATTGGGCACAGAAAGCAAAATTTTTCACAAAGAAAACAATGAGCTCCTGGAATGATCTTCCCAAGGAAATGGTGGATTCCCCAGTGTTGGGCACTTTTAATATTCAGTAGGACAGGCTATTGGACCATCTTGTCTGGACCATGCTCTTGCCAAGAAAGATTCTACTGGATGATCCTTGACGTCCCTTCCAACTCAGTGTTCAGTGATTCTATGTTTTATGGTATTAATAGGGAATGTGATATAAATGGCTTGAACATATATCTTGGAAGGTAGTCGCAACAGGTCAGTGTTAATGCTGTCATATATTAACCCTACAGAGAGAAGAAAATCTACTTACAATTTTTCTTAGACATTTTATGAAGGTGAATATAGAAAGCGCATGCTGGTACATTTTGCCTGGGACTCCTGATTTCTGTGAAATGTGATCTTTGAGTTTGCTGCAATCACCTGGAAAGTAATTGTCTCACTACAGCTGAGAAATGGACTTCGTAAATACCTTGAGTCTTTTATTACTTTCTGTTTCTGTGCAAATTCAAATTGCAAAGATGAGGCTGAATAGCTGAAGAGGGGAAGAATTCCACCTTGATTTCCCCCCCTCCCCTTCAGTTATGACATGTGAATTAAAATCCCTAAGCTTCTGTGTATCTGAAAAGTTTAAGCACCGAGCCACAATAAATACAACCACTTATAATTTTCAAGGAACAGATGTAGAATGTTAACAGCTCTACAGCTGAGGCATGAAGTCCTACTTTTGCTACAGCACTCAGTAAATTTTTTTCCAACTGCTTGCTCTACCAGCATTGATCCAGTCTACGTAGATTAAGCATGATAATTTTATCTTCATTTATTATAACTAGCATCAATTATTTTCTTCATTCCTTGGAAATATGCAGCTGTACCTTCAATTTAGATATATGCTATCACACACAGAATACTGGGAAAAATGATAGAGAATAGAAACTCTTTTTCAAAGACCAGACACCCCAGCTGAAATATGTTACATTTATTCACAGTTTGGGTGCCAGACTTTCTGTCGTGCCACCTGAACCTTGACCTAGAATGACCAAACACTAGTCATGCAAGAAAGTCTTTTATCATTCCAGTTTCTTCAGTCCTTTCAACAAATGTTGTCAATTATGTCATTTAAATATGTTGGGCATGGTGAAAAATTGCCTGCTAAGACTCGTCTTTTGGGTGAGAAATAGTCATCTCTGAACTCAGAAGACAGAAAATGAGACTCCCAGTCCCAATCTCTTTAATTTACAATGTTCTTTATTTCCCCCCTCCTGCCTTCAGAAGGGCTTTCAGCTTTATCAGGACATGCACACTTCTGGTAGTGAAAGGTCATTGATTAATTCACTCTACAACACAGAGCTTTGTGAACTTTTCAGATGTAAATTCTATTGTTCTGCTTGTTGGAGAACATGTAACTGGAAAACATAAGCCTGTTCCAAGCTAAACCATGAATGCAAAAGGACAAAAAAGAAGGATTCTTTAAAGAAGCATCACTAATTAGGTGAATGAAATTAATCTGCAAAGGGCTTGGTATGCAAAGTTGCTTTGCTTGTAACACCCCGAAGAGCTTCTACTCAGTGTTTCTCAGTGAAGTATAAGAATTGCAACTTGTGCTCACAATCAGAATTATTTAAGTTTTATGAAAGGAAAACAAAGAGAAAAAGAATGCTGATGAAAACTGACAGAAGCAACCATATTAATTTCATGGAATTTGGCTTTAATTGCTTCACTTTGGGGTTTGGGGGGAAGCAGATTGCAAGAATAATGCTTTTTAATTAAAAGTTAACATACTGAAAATAAAAATGTATTTCATGGCATTTGCTGAACTTACAATTCTGAAGAGATGTGTGATGGCATTTTTTGTGCAGGTCATATCGTACTAGACACAAATGTTTTTAAGCTTCCCCAGATCGATGTAGTTTCTCTTTCCTGATGTTCTTGATGTATTTCTGGGTACAGCTTTTCAGTTTAAAGCCAGGACAGGCACATTTTAAATTCTAGTAAATATCTCCATAAGTAAGTGCTTGATCAAATATTAACATACGTCAAGAATAGCACCAAAATTACATTTTCCTTAGCACAAGAAATACACAGACACTAGATAAATCACACTTCTCTATATTTCCCTTCCTCTGTTTCCTTGCTTCTCAGTGTCTTACAGGATTTGTATCAGCGTAATTTCAGAATCCCAAAACCCCTTATCACAACTTCTTTTTGCCTTTGATTTTCACTTTCTTCTATGAATGTCTTTTGTCTTTATGAGCATTGACATCCTGTTTCTTTGATAAGGTTTCAAGAGAAGAACTTTCTTCTGCAAAGTATCCCTAGATTATAGTCAGGGCTATGTTTTTTAATGTGTTTAGATAACTAAAGGGATAAGACAATTAGAAAACTCTTTGTGTTAAGAAAAAAAAAAGACATTTTCATTTCTTTCTTCTCAGTTGAAGTCCAATCAGAAGATTAAAACCCATGAAGATGGCATACAGGTCCTGTTCTCAAGAACTTTGGGCCAAGGGCTATATGTGGGACCAACACAAAAAGATTATCATAATTGCACAATCTCATGGGTATGAACTGTAGAGTTTTGGTAATCCGGTGTACAAAACGCCTCTTCTGCTTTTTTGTACCATAAAAGACAAGACTTCATGCAAGAGGAGTTCTTATAGATTTCTTTGAAAACTGCATTTAAGTACATACTCTGGTGAACATATTCTACTTCAATCATCAGGCAGAAAATAGCTCCTATACCAAGGACACACCTGATTCAGCACGGAAAATGAAAGGAGGAATTTGCAAAGGATTAGAGCTGTTTCATGTTATCTACTCACACAAGATGGAAACTACTTTCAATATGTGTATGCACAATGGAATGTCTTAGGCAGTTTAATATGGTTCCTAAAAACAGTTAACAACAGATGGTTATCTTTTCTGCAATTGAAACTCAGTGATTTCATTAGTTTGAATTAGTGTTTCTTGAAACTGTACATTTACTATCATGGTAAATAAGTGAAGATTTTTCATGAAATCGAGGTGACATTTGTTTCCTCACTTTGTAGCAAGCCTGTTTTTGTCCTATCATAGGTGAAGTTATAAAGTGTAGAAAAGCTGAGTCATTTCTGTGATTCAGGAGCCTTTACTTTAGACATTTCTTTGCTATGTTCCATTGACTTCAAAATATGTTTTTAAAAACCGCAATTTAATATCCAGCACCTGCAAAATATTGTGAAGTATTAGGAACAGTTGTAATGAAAACCGACTGCAAGCGTCATAACAACAGGTGACATTATTCATATCCTACAGTTATAACAAGGTTGTGATGTAAATTCAGTGATCATAGATGAAATAAGCCAGCTACAAACGTGAAAATATCCTGAGCTTTAGAAGTAACACAACGAAATATAATAAATCTTGCCTGCAAATGTAATAAGGCCCTTAACTGAAATGTAATAAAATCTATCAACAGCTGCAATGTATATGGAACATATTATATAGCTTTACTATGAATTATACCCCCTGCTGTTTATGGACTCCACAATGTCATGCTTTGTCTTCTTCCAGAAAATCAAGTGCTACGGGACTAAGTGTTTTCCAATTTATATTAAGTATGACAGTGTGCTAATACAAAAATGAAATTTTGAATCCAGATGTGCTCCTTCATCATCCGTTAGCATAAGAGAAAGGATGTGGTCTACCACATGTGGCTCAAACACTTCCTCAGCTAGACAAGGTAGGAACTGAAATGGATGTTCTGGGTAAGTAATATGTTCCTCTACTCCTAACAATATAAATATGTACACAAAGAAAGAAGGAATTTTGTTGAGTGATATAGTAGGGGAAAAGTTCAATCTCCCTGATCTTTATGTGCCTTTCTTTTTTGGCTTCTGAAATTTTATTTGAGGATAATATATATAATTTCCTAGAAAATGCCAAGTTGTGACTTCTTTATTCGACTCCTATTCGAAGAAATGAGAAGGAAGGTCTGATGTGATGTGTCTCACTGGCTGCCATCTGTTTGTAATAATCCTGTGCACCTCTAGGGCTCTTGAAATGACAAGAAAACCTAGTACTGCAGCTCAGGAGAAACCTAGGCAGTTCTAAGGGGAAATATCAAAGGGAAGATCTTTATGGTTTCTTTGAGTGCAGAGGTGACTTGATTTTCAGTAGTGCTAAATCCTTTGTTATGGAGGACTTGCCTCTGACTGTTATGAAGATTTTATATTGACCCATTCCCAACACAAACATTTCCATTGTGAAAGTGATGAACAAAAATGAAACATTACATGGGTACAAAAGCTGTTTATGTGCCACCTCCAGCCACACCACTGTCCCCAGTTTTCTTTCTATCATATTGCATTATGTGTGCAAATGTGGTGTCATACCATAGCAAATTGTTGGGTAGTCTCCTGACACTTCCAGCAACACACAGCTTAATATTAATATCTCAAGAAATGAGCCTAACAATATTGTGTCTTAAAAAAAGTTATTAGCGAGCACTTTTGGTAGAACTTAATAATGGATTAAAGTATCTTGCATATCCCAGGCAGGAATGAATACTTGCAACCTATCTTTAAATGTTGCTGTAAAGAATACTGCTGCGACTCTGTGAGTAGAGGGACAAATAAAGTTATTTGGTAAAATTTGAATTCTGAACTTCGACGGGGCATTTTTTTGTAAAACAAAATAATTATGGGCCTAAATCCCACTAGGCACCTCTGTAAATATATTAAGCTGCTTATGTAAGTACCATTGGATCTCAGAAGGTAGAATTTGAAATTAGGAAAATAAAATATAGTTATGTTAAGTTGCTACAGAGAAGAAACAGGAAAAATTACTGTCAAGAAATGTAAACGCCAAAAAACAATGGAAAAATTAAGAAAGTTCCTTTGTTCTGTATTTTTGAATTTAATAAAATGGTTACTTCCAACAAAAATATATAAAACGCTTCCAGTGGTTTTAAGTTGACAGTGCCCTTTAAAGGCTGCCATTACCATAGGTCTTGCGTTCATCTGGAGATCCATCTGGATTTAATAACCATTTTATATTTTATTCTATTTTGATTTCCATTTTGGAGTTGTGGGAGACAAATGACTACTTTACTAAATTAAGCCCATGTCTATTTATTTCACAAATGGTATTCCAAAATAACTAAATAATTTGTAAAGAAGTCATATATAGTACACTGGTCACGTAGACGGTATTTCAATGAAATTTGCTCAATGTTTTCAATAGAGTTCTTAATTTTTAATATATTTTTAACACTTAAACATTTAGGTGGATTGAGATAGATGTGAGAAGATAGGTGTAGTATTTTGTCTGAAATAGGCAGAATTATCCTTACATTAAGGGTGGTGGAGACACGAGCTCGGTGAAATTATCTGTCAAAATTTCAAATTCAAAGGTCAGGGCTATCACTGCTCTTCTAAGAATCTAACTTCATTGCTCAACACTTTTTGTGTCCTGTGCAAACTTTAATGACTGAAGCTATGTTTTACTTTTCTGCTTAATACTGACTAACTGTGAGAGTTTTTGCTGCGGTAGAGTTAATTTTCTTCACAGTGGCTGGTGTGGGGCTGTGTCTTGGATTTGTAGTGACCACATGGTTGATAATATAGGAGTGTTTCTGGTTTTGCTGAGGAGGGCTTACACAGAGCCAAGGCCTTTCGTGCTTTTTGTAGTGCCACACTGGTGAGGCAACTGAGGGTACATTGGAGGTTGGAAAGAGACACAGTCAGAACACAAGTCACAGTCAGGTGACCCAAACTGACCCAAGGAATATTCCAGACCATGTGACATCGTATTTAGTATATAAACTGGGGGAGAATGAGGAAGGAGGGGACATTTGGAGTGATGGCTTTGGTCTTCCCAAGTAATCTCATGTGTAATGGAGCCTTTCTCTCCTGGGCATGGCTGAACACCTGCCTACTCATGGGTAGCAGTGAATTATTGTCTACTAATTGTTCTGCTTTCCTTGTGTGCATGCTTTTGCTTTCCCTTTGAACCGTCTTTATCTCAGCCCATGAGTTTTCCATCTTTTACCCTTCCCTTTGTCTCCTTGATCTCACCGGTGGGGAGTGAGCAAGTGGCTGCTTAGAGCTTGGTGGCTGGCTGGGGTTAAACCACAACACTGAAAAAGAACTTGGTACTCTGAAAGAACAGGGATCTAAACTTTTTGGGATTCTTTTTGGCATATAATCCAGGAATATTAATTCGTTTTGCAGATGCATTGATTAATGCACCATCAGAGTAAAGACCATGAAACCAAATTCACTGAAGCCTTTTGGTCAGTGATTAATGATCACCCAAAAACACCCATAAGCACATTGAAAAGGCTAAAAGTAGCATCCAGGAATGTTCATTTCAGCATCACATGTTCCAATAGTAAAACATATTTGGATTAGTTTGGCAATATCTACCCACTGTATTCAGGAGCAATGGCAGACCTTAAACAGTGTAGAGTGTGGGAGGGAAAGGAGGCTGCCTCTAGTGATGGTCTGATACCAAATATTCCCTCTTGGAACAGAACGGGAGCTCCAAAGGCAGTGCAGTTCCAGGAATACATTTATTTTCTTCCCATCCAAAGGAAAAGAAAATGCACAGCTGCACCACAGTGCAATGCAGTCCAGAAGTTCAGGGGCATCCTCATGAGATGTTGCTTTTTCCTAGAGCTCTTTGGAGAGGTGTAACTACTCACCACTCCTGACTCCCAGCTGACATGAAACATAGTGGAGCATTAAATGAAATGCACAGCACTGACATTTCAAACCTTCCTTGTGCCAGAAAATGGAACACCTGCACTGGACAATAGGAAATGGATGATTAGAGTCAAGCAAATTTGTCAATTTTTAAGCATAATGCTTTACTCCAGATCCTACAAATGAAAGCCATAAATGAAAGACTATGGCAGTGAAAATCCCTCCAAACCCTATATGTGTGTAACAACTTAGTTGTACTCTTTGGTCACCTGTTTTTTTGATTAATATATTGAGGGTTTTTTAATGAGGTGAAAATACGAAAGAATTTGAAAACTTATACCATTTAAAGGTCCTCCTAAAGACAAATGATACTTAAATACATCCAAAAGAGAGAGATAATGAAAATTCCCTTATGACAGAGTTCCTATCTCTGCTGTCAATAGTAATCATTGAAGTATTACCATTCAACATTTAAATTTAAACCAGGAATCTCCATAATTTATAACAACAAAGAATATTCTGAAAATGAAACATGGTTATTATCCTTGTCAAAGAGTAACACCTAAAATTTAAATTTTACCCCACAAGATAGCTAAAGGGATGATAATGACAAGCTAGTAATGAATTACTGTAGCAAGCATGGAATTTTATTTATAACTTAATTGAAATTTGCTGGCAACCAATTTCAGAATTACATGTCATTCTATTAGGTTCTTCTTTGTTTCTTATTCTTGAGGTTACAATGTCTGGATGTCTTTAGCATCGTGTTATGATGAAATTCTTCAGCATAAGAAAAGCTTTTTGTTACATTCCAGTTTTTCAGTTGTAAAGAAAAATGGAAACTGTTTATTGCTCCTAACTGGAAAGCTGTTATCATTACTATATCAAGCAAAAACTTTGCTGTGATGTAGAGGAATTTTAAAGTATTTAAAGTATTTTGTGATATTTGTAAGTACTTTGTCAAATCCTTTTGGAACCTTATAGGGAATTAATTTTACATTTTAGAATAGAATTAATAAATACAATTTAGAAGTCAATAGTGAGTTCTTTTTCTTTTAACAGGTGTCACAATAGCATAGATAGAACTCATGATGTGGGAAAAACAAATATCTTTCTAAATTTCTTATAATACTGTTGTTAGTATATGGTCATATACCCTCTTTCAAGTGGATAGGAGACTCACTCATAAATACTCGGATCACAATGGCAGGTGATTTCTTCTTTCCCTTGCTCTGGCAGTGGCTCTTAAAATGCACCAAGATACTCTTGTTTCACATTAATTAATCCTGTGTATTTATATTTATATATATAAATGTATATATATATATTTATATGTGTATATATATATTTATATGTAAATATTCATAGCAATACACATCACTGCATATATATCCAAGTACATTTATGTGTTGTTGCTATGGCATGGTCCTGCTAATATCTGAGAAATAAAAAAATAAATACCACCAGAGGGCTCACAAGCTATTTTATTTTTGATGTCAACCACTGTCTAAACCAATGAACACTGAGACTTACACTTTCCCCGTAATTAAATTTCCCACAATTTTAGTATTTCTGCGAAGACTTCTAGGTGTCCAGACACCAAGGTGAGAGTGCTGCCTTCTTCTGACACCAGAATCTTGTCTCAATATTACTATAATTTTTCTGCTTAGTCAAAGAGTTCACTCTCAGCCCAGAGAGTTTACTTCTCTGTAGAAGAGCAATTGCTGTCCTGAGCTTAGATGTGCCTGAAGTGTAATACCCTCGACATTGGTTTGTAGCCTATAGATCACACGTGCATGCATGCAAACTGACGGACAGACACCTAGAATATAGACCTGTAATCTATACAAAGACAGACGGGGGTGTAGGTGTATGAGTTGCCTAATTTAAACAACCTTTTAAAACAGCTATTCAGATGACATACCACTTCCTCTTTCGTGAACTGCATATGTATTTTATTGCCCAAGTTGGCCACCTCTGCCCTAAGAAATAATTCTGATTCCAATGTTCTTCCACGGCAGACAGCTCGCCGATCCTTTAAATGCCTCTCAGGGCCACCTGGGTTGAAGCAGGCTGGAAGCAAACAATATAGTCTGCATGTACTGACCATATGTTAAAAAGTAGGAATAAGGAAGACTGTACATGAGAAAACGACACTGCTATAAAGTCCTTAGATGGTAGGTTTGAGAAAAAAAATAAGAAAAAACAAATCCAAAATCAGATATGCTGATAGAACTAACTGTACATATACAGGACCAACAGTGATCATAAAACCCTTTCTGCAGGGCACAACGTGGGAAAGTCGGAGAGATTCATCTTCACTTATTGAAACCTAGCCCCAAATCATCTCCAGTCTCTTTATTCCCTCCCCACAACCACCAGCATCACTCTCTCAGTAGCTCTTATTCTCCCTTCTTGGTTTTATTCGTTCCTTGTGATCTCTACCAAAGCTGGCTTTGCTCTTAAACCTCCCTTTGATTTCTCTGCTTCTCTAATTCCTTTCCTTCCCTCTTTGTTTTCATTCCCTTTGCTTGATGCCAGAGCCTGTATTTTCAATTCTTCCCACCCTTGTGCTCTCAGCTCCTCACTCCCCTCTCAGTGCTCTCCACCTGACTAATCCCCAGTACTGGCTCCTTACCAAAAGCACTACTTCCATTTCTGTTCTCATGCTGTCAAACACATCTGGAATAAACTCACTTCCTCAGCTTAAACATAATTCTCTTATCTGAGCTTGTCTAAAGATTTTTACTTCTCTTCCTGAGCGAACCCTTAAGCTGCAAATTGACTATCGTTGCTCTCTACCTTATAGTTTACTCTAAAATTTTCTGCCCTCAGCACCTTCCGCAACATCCCCCTCACAATCTTTCCCACCTTCTCCCTCTGAAGAGGGTGTAAACCACTTGTAAGATTTGAGTGAGCAGCATCCTTCATCACCATTAGTGAATTCTGTTTTTAGTGACCAGATGCAGTTATCAGACTTTAGAAATTCTAAGCAACAAAGGCGAATGAATATTAACCCAAGAATGGCATTTGTCTTCCTTAGCACTTTTGATAGGTTTGATTTACCATGAAGAAAAAATAATTTTCTAAATAAATATTCCTATTCAGTTATCTTTAAACATTCTGTTTCAATCTGCTTTTCTTTTATAGCAGACATAACAAGTAGGTGATTAAAACTTGCTTTTATTAAGAGTAAGTAATTGAAACCACTTCAAAGCAAGGGTTAGGAAAATACAAACTAGATGATGACCATTGATTATAATTTCATTTTAGTTGAAAGACTTAATTGTTATACATCTTGAATGGACAGTATTCAACTCAAGCAAAAGATTTTATTTTATTTCTTTTTCTTTTAAACTCTCATTGTGTTTATCTCAGATTTCTTGGTTTCCATAGATGCTTTTGTTCGCAAGGTAATAATTTTCACAAGAATAGAATTAATGAAGTGTTTTTCTATATGTCCACGATATTTGTAGGCATAAGACTTTGGTGCTGTGGGTTGTGTCTACTCAATCGCTACCATTGTTACCAATGAAAATAAAAACACTGATTCAGTGAAGAATAATATTTGACTGGGAGAAAAAAATATTGAATATATTTACAACTGAACAGCAATTTCAAGCAGTAAACAGAGGTTTCGTCTGCATTAGCTTCAATGGAAGATATATTTATTTCCTTTCCTCCAGTAGTGACTCTATCTTTAGTTTAAATTTTCACTGTGTTTATGAAATCTAAATTTTCTGTGAGGCTTCTGTCTACCTTCTATTCTTATTCTGTACCAGTTAATTTTCAGATTTAATTCTGGTGAAAACAGTGGTCTTTGTTTATATTACTATGGTGGTATTTATTTGAAAGTATCACCTATGAACAGAAAAAATGGAAAAACTGGATCTTGGGGAGAGAAAAATTTTTTCTCTATGACTGTGGTTTAACCTCAGCCAGCAACCAAGGCCCACACAGCCTCTCACTCACTCCCCTACCAGCGGGGATGGGGCAAGAACCAGAGGGGTAAAAGCTAGAAAGCTCATGGGTGGAGATAATGACGGGTTAATAGGGAAAGCAAAAGCAGTGCACACACGCAAGGCAAAAGAAGGAATTAATTCACTGCTCCCCACAGGCAGGCAGGTCTTCAGCCATGCAGAGGAGGCCAGGACCCCATCACCTATAACAGTGACTTGGAAAAACAAACACCATCACTCCAAATGTCGCCCCCCATTCCTCTTTCTTCCCCTACTTTATACACTGAGCATGATGTCATATGGTCTCTAGTATCCCTTTGGTCACTTTGTGTCACCTCTCCTGGCTGCGTCTCCTCCCAGCTTCTCATGCACTGTCAGCCTCCTCACCAGTGTGGCGGCACAAAAGCTGAAAAGGCCTTGGCTCTGTGTGAGCCCTGCTCAGCGATAACAAAAACATCTCTACATTATCAACTCTGTGTTCAGTTCAAATTCAAGACATAGACCCATACCAGACACTATGAAGAAAATCCAGCCAAAATCAGCACATCTACATTTGGAATTAGACCAATTTTATCTGCTATCCATGTTGAAATTAAATTATATTAGACGCGAAAAAAGTACTGATTAATGGAGGCTATGTATGCAGAAACCTTCTTGACCAGGACACCTTTGTTGCGAATATTACGCAGCAACCAGTTTATTGTTGTTTTAATAATTTTCTAACATGCACACAACTTTAGCAGCCGAGTGTTTTCTCAAAAATCCACTTGGTATACGCAAGATGAATGCATAATTTAGTAAAGGAACAACTGCAAACAGTTGTGGAAGAGAAAATTGAGTAAAACTTCCAATAGATTGTGGCAGTGGTCAGCTGTCTGGGCAGGATATATTCCTGCAATAACCTCAACAAATGTGTACATTGGGCTGACCTGGCCNCAAATTCAAGACATAGACCCATACCAGACACTATGAAGAAAATCCAGCCAAAATCAGCACATCTACATTTGGAATTAGACCAATTTTATCTGCTATCCATGTTGAAATTAAATTATATTAGATGCGAAAAAAGTACTGATTAATGAGGCTATGTATGCGTAAACCTTCTTGACCAGGACACCTTTGTTGCGAATATTACGCAGCAACCACTTTATTGTCGTTGTTTTAATAATTTTCTAACATCCACGCACCTTCCGCAGCCAAGTGTTTTCCCAAAAATCCACTTGGCATACATTAAGATACATGCATAATTTAGTAAAGGCACAATTGCAAACAGTTGTGGAAGACAAAATTGAGTAAAACTTCCAATAANACCCCATGTCGTGTTGTTTCTGGGCTCTTCATGCCCCCTGCTCCCTTATGTTAGCCTTCCCTACGCTTCTTAAATAAACTCTTTCTGCTTGCAACCCCCCACGAAGAGTCCCTCCTTTTTCCTGTCTCCAAAGCGCCTTTTGCATCGAGCCCTCGTCGCACCCTTGGTGCGATTACGGCCAGGACTCCGCTCTCGAGCCCGGTCTCTCAGTCACAGCCCAGCGGGGATCTGTTGCGGAGCCCCTCCAACGAGGCGCCCTCACGGGCAGGGGTCACACCTCAACAATACATACTTTTCATTGGTTGACACTGAACTCACAGTAAAGGGTGTGAGAGTAATTTGCTGGTCTGATCCTTCAGCTTAGATTCTTAATCCTTTTCCTTTGTTTCAGATGGATTCTGAGCTCTCTGGAGCTTAGTGTATTAAAAATACCCTGGTCTTGAGTCAGTCAGTTGTTTAAGATAATGTTGAACATATGCACATCGTAATGACAAATTTCAAAGCTTTAGCTCCTTTGCTTATACCACATCTCAGCTGAATTGGATAGCCCATTGAACTTCCAGTATGACCCATAATATTGGGCATTTTCTTTTTAGGACTGCCAAAAATGCTAAGGCACATTTTTATCACAATGCTATGACCTCTTAAATCAGCTCCCATTGATCTGATAGAGCAAAATTCCAAGGGTAAACATCAGTATAGATAAGAACAGAAATGGGAGAAGGAAATAAAATTGGATAGAGAAGTCTAAAATGCACAGGACATGACAATGATCAGTGACAGATTTACCAGAGGGCATCTTTTTTTTCCCGCTTGCTTTAGTGCTGCTTCTTGTGGTATGCCCTCTGTGTCACTTGTCTGGGAGGCAACCATACCCCCGGCAGCCTCTTGTCACTTTAACCATCTGCATTCAGCTCAATAGTCATTGACTGATAAGCAGCACTACTTTTTAAAACTCACTAAAACACTTTCAAAGCTCACACTTCTATAAAATACTTTTTATCTATCTATATCACTTATATTTGTATATGTAAAACTCACCCTTAGGAACTGGACTTTTTTATAATTGCATTAGAAGCCATTTTGTTAATGAATAAATTAGAAAAAAATATGACTGAAGCAATAGTTGTAGTCCAAATCTTTCAGAGGTATAGGCGTTTTCACTGCCATCTGTGTATTTTCAACGCTAAATATTTCTCATCATCTTTTCCAATAACTTTTTAAATCTTTTTGTCACTAGGATGGTTACTTTTCTTTAAAGGAAGAATTCACACTTTAATTAGTAACCAATCCTATAGAGAATTTTGCAACTGGCAAATGCTAGAAACAGTGTAAGTTGATATTGTTAGATTCAAAAGTTAAATCCGACATTAATTCCGACTTTACAACAAAGTAGTCGTATTTGCTACTTCCTTTGTAAATTTAACTATGGAATGGCCTTATCCTGGCTGCTTCTTTCAAGTATCCTGTGAGATTTTTGCCTCTTGGGAGACACTGACTCCACCATTGGGAAAACAGATTCCAAGTCTTTCATTTAAGATGCAAAGTTTAATCAAGTCTTCACTTTTAAGTTTCAACACTTGACACTAACAATTCTTTTATCAACCTTATTTTCAGCACGAAAGTTTAAAATGGCTTTATTTAGATGATAGCATACAAAGAAGGATACCAAAAGACCTGAAATCAGGATAATAATGAACAGCAATGTTTTTGCATCTAGGACTCTGAGATAAAATTTTTTTTATGCTGCATTCTACTATTAATTGAAAAAATATTAGTGATCTTCTGTTTATCCTCTTTTTTTAATAGGAAATACAAAATTATTAATTCTTCATATCCCCATATCTCATAAAAAACCTCAAGAAGTACTTTTGAATGTAATTCCCCAAGTACATTGTTTATTTGTGTGATTTAGTTAAAATCTCATAGCTTGCAAAACACCTCTTGAACGCAGTTCAATTTTTCTTCTTATACTTACATGTCTACCAACCTGTTCCAATTAATCTCGCTTTTGATGGTGAATTTGCATTGCCACTTGGGGTTTCTGTTATTTGTGAAAAGTACTTTCGTCATCCCTGCATGCCTGATAACCTGACTGATCTGCAAGCATTCCAAAGTTTTAGAATTTCCTCTGAATGGTTTGGGTTATGGCAATGTTTCAGTATTTAGTCTGTAAATTCCTTGGTTTGCGTGGGGAGTTTCACACTTGTGTAGTGTGTAAATCCAGTAAGACCTATTTGAATATTCTAGGCAAGATTGCAGGCAAAAGCTGAATATTAATTACTACTTTCAGGCATAACTAAAGGCTATAAGAATAGTTGCCCCACTAGGCTGGAGCAGCAATCAGTGTAGTGCAGTGTTCTCAGGCAGCTCTGTTTGGGGAGAGTCTGTGAGTCTGGCTGCTCTCTGCAGTGTTCTCTGCCCTTCCAGCCCCAGAACGCATGGCTGGTGGGTTCAGGATTGCAGAGGACCTTCTGGTTTTTGCTTTAGTTTCTCTCTGTTTTCGATCTGGTTTGAACTCCTTCCCCAGTGTTCAGTGGAAGCAATTTCTACGAGTCCACCAGTGGCTGCACAAGCAAGTACATTCCTTTAGCTATTCTAAATCAATCAGTTAGTTTGACTGAATGCTGTTCCATTCTAATACTATGGCCGTGAGTAACTTGCCTTATTTTCTCCTCATTTTCTACTCATTTATTTCTACTCACTCAATGTCTGATGACATCTGGTCTAGTGGAAGGTGTCCCTGTCCAGGGCAGGGGGGTTGGAACTAGATGACCTGTAATGTCCCTTCCAGCTCTACCCATCCTCATTCTCTGATTCTATGACATGGTGCTGGTTGTGGGAAACTACAGTGGTGTGCTCGCACAGCCCAGCAATGTCTCGTTCTCCAGTCTAGTGGCTCAATACCTCTCATTCCTTTGCATGAACTTAACTATTCGAGATGAATAGTTCAATACCAAACCTTAGTGTTTAGTTCATAAAAGAATGAGTAGTTTAGGTATTCTTAAGCTTGGGTTGAATGGAGCTAACCAAGAGGCTGGTACCCCAGTTGGTGCCACAAACACTGTTAGTTCAGATAACATTAATAATCAGTGATGCATTTTAGTGCTTCCCTACAGAGCAAAAAGTCCGTGTCTTCTAGAAGTGCATGCCAGGTGTACTTCTACTTGTCTTGAAAAATATTACAATCCCTAGTTGTATCTCAATCTGTTTGTAAGTAACGGAGCGGGCACAAAAGGAGACACATAAGACTTGATAAGGGGGCATGTGGGACAGGTAGGGGTGTCCCTCCTACAGTACCTACCCTGCTGCATGGAAGGGATAAGGTCATGAGGAGAGAGGAAGAGCACCTGCACAACAGGCTTGCACTCAGGAACGAGGGTTTTTAGGGACTAATTCTTATCATGGACTGTGACATGAAAACAATGCTGTGTAAGGCTGTACTGGGATGCGGGCTATAAAGCCCAAGCCAGGCTGTATAGCTAGCATGCCCATGTGACCTGTAAAGACTTGGTTTCATACCAAATTAAACTAAAATATAATAGAATATGAGCAAAGCTTTATTTCCTTCCTTTTGTATTTATGCCACAGAAGAAAAAAAAATGCTTTAGCAGCTGGTAATTGACTGGAAATAGTTAAAAGAATGGGATAAAGTTAAAGATCCTTGAAAACGCCTCACTTCACACTTTCAAAAATAATCTGGGATCAAAGTACATAAGCATAAACTAGAATGACAAGAAATGCTTTTTGGTATTGCTTTCACCACCTGTACTCTCTATTTTATTTTGTGTTCTGGCTCTTAACCCTCTCTTTACTCAGCCAAGGAGGGATAGAGGGGAAATAAGAACTTCTTTCTCTTGGCACAGTGGCACATGGACAGCACACAATAGCAGTTCCTGTGCTGCCTTCAGTGAGGGGACCTTGGGAACCACTCACTCATCCACTGATGAACAGAGTTCAGGGAAAACTTGAGTTTGCAACATTGACAGCCTTACTTTACCTGGGAGAGCAGGACGGGCGAAAGGCGTGATGCCATGGTGTCAGAGAAGAGCGCATAAAACCTCTCCCCACACTCAGAGGCGATGTGGGAAGGAAGGTCTGGGGCTGCCAGAGGCACCGTCTCTCCAGCGCTCCTCCTGGGGCAGTGTCTACTCACCACCTGCTAGCCAGGACTTGCAGACAAATGGCACAATCTACCCTTCCTTTCATCTTTAGGACTCTAACAGCATTATGCAAATCCCAGCTATGTCCCTGGCAACCCAATCCAAAGGCAATTTTGTATGCCTTTTTTTTTTTTTTTTTGTCCTTGTGACAGATTTCATCCCCAAAGAGATGAGTCCAGTGGAGGACAGAAGTGAAGGCTGCTAGAGTACAGTGTGTCTGGTTTTGAATTCAATGAGTTGATGGCTGCAGCCTAAGGCACTGGTGTGATTTTGTTTAAACAAACATAAGCCAATTAAAAATACAAAGAGATTCAAGGAAAAGATGCTCTTAGCTGAAAGCCTCATGGGAGAATAATTTAAAGAACAGATCAATAGCAGTGAGAGAGATTTGTTCCCATAAGACTGAAAGCCAGCATGTAACAAATCTCGAGAAAGGCATTTATAGGATTGTATTTTGTGAGTGACTGTGGCATAAAAGAATGGTGCTTTAGCATAAGTACAGTTAAATATTTACACAGTCTTAGCTGTTTCCGGGAAAGCAAATATCCTTGCAAAGATGATTTTCTCCTATTCGATATATCACTGAAAGTGCTTGCTGTGCATGTGTTTACTGCAAACATAATAATTATATAAATGCAGCTTCAAGGAAAGGGGTAGTGGAGAATGCTATCTTAAAAACAACAAATCACAAAATAAGAACTATATATATTACAAGTTAAAATATTCTCCCCCTCATTTTCCAAGTCATGGCTTTTGACTTGTCACCTCTTTCTCACTCATTTGCACATACAACAATTCTTAAAAGTTGCAACAAGAAAAAAACCATTTTTAAATATGTCCTGAAATTATTTAACTACATGGGTTTTTTTTTAAATTCCTAGTTTAATTATACAATATTTTTTGACCTTCCAAGTATAGAAACAATATAGGATATTCCAGCTACTTTTCTCTTTAGCCATCTAGTTCAGGAGTCTTATTTAGGAGAATATTTCCCCTACTTCTTTATTATAGGTGTATAAGTGGAAATGATAGGGACCAAAAATATATGTGCACTTATGTGTCTTCCAGAGGGTGATTGAGAACAGCAGCTCAGTTTAGAAGTTATTTACCCCCAGAGAAATATGTCTCATGCTGTACTAAATGTTTAGGAACAGTAGAGGGATGGGTATCCTATACTGGATGCTTACAGTGAATAATATAAATTTTCTTATAACCTTAGACCTTGGAGAAAACAGCAGCCGAAAAATATTTTTTCCAAAGGACAAAGGTTTTGTCCCAAATATGAGAAATCTTGAGAGATTGCTTCTGAGATGAACATTCATACGTTTTGCACAGCAGATAGAACAACTTTGAAGAAAATACAACAATTCATCATTGAGATTGGAATGAGAGACTGTTTCTGTGATACAATGACTTTAAAAATAGGGCGTACACCAGGTCTTTGTTGTACATATGTGTGGCTCCACTACTTTACACTGTCTTTGTTAAATCAGTGGTAAACAGCAGTTTACATCAAATGAAGGAATGTGTTTTACACAGTTCAGAGGCTAAAGTGGGAGAATTACTAGTAATGCAGAGCAGCTGCTCTAGAAACTTAACTTCATTGTGGTTTTGTGTTCACCAGAACCATATGGGTTCCAGAAAGCAGGTTTCTACTGGGCACGTGATTAAAATGCTCATAAGTAACTTAAACATCTTAATGGCACTGTTTGAGTCCCAGCTCACTTATTCCACTCCCAGAGACTCCAAATTAACTTGGTCCTGATATGTTCACTGATTTCCAGAGCAGTAGCTACTAAGACCATATTGTAGCAGGGACTGTGTTTTCTTGAGAACAGCTTGTTCCATTGGCCGGCTTGGAGTTGAGGAGGCCACTTGATGTCAGGAGATGAATAATTTTACAGTGCTACCTGCCAGGAACTTGTATAAGTCCCAAGGTATTTGGTGATTAGTGTGTTTTCACAGTTCAGAGGCATGATACTTGTATATATATATATAACATAATTCTATATGTGGACATATATATTCGTACAACACAAGCATAAATGTATTTCTTAAATGCAATGTGTATTGCAAAACATAAGGAAAACTCTTTTCATTCACTCTGAAGTGTTCAGTGAAAGGTCTAAACATAAGCTTCTAATGAAAGCTGAGAATGCAGCTTTACCTCAGGTGTTTTCTGCTTGCCTTTCAGATTATTGATGTTTGTGGTCAGGATTTCTTTAATGACTCATGACACAGGTGCAAATGGCATTAGGGAAACCTAGTTGAGAATGAAAACATGAAAAGTTTTCAATCTCCATTTTTAACAACCTAAGGAGCAAAAGCAAGCAAAAAAGTAGAGAAAGGAAGTATCCACATAAAGTATGCCATTCTATTTGCTGAAAATAAGTAGCGGACCAGGAAGAATAAGAAAAATAAAATAAAAATATTTCATAGCTTTGTAAAATATTCATAACATTACTAAAATAAGAGAACAAAGTTTAGCACAACAATGCAATTTAACTAAGACATAAGATGCTATTGGAGAGAGTTTTTACAGCATAATTACTGGGAGCATGTATTTTTCTAAGAGTTTCTTGCTAAACTTGGAGGAAGCCCACTGAAATCTTCATTGTCTTTTGAACAGACCTTAGATAGCACATTTTGGGCACTTTGACTTATCATTTACAGCAACACAGGCCAAATGCCACTTAGAAAAAGACATGCTTCTCATTTTCAAAATTAATAAATTAAACACCTATTTCAGTGGTATTTTTCAAAAGGTACCCCAAAAATGAAAATTTGGACCAAAATATAGGATTTTCAGGGCATTATTTTTGTCCATTTAATCGGTAAAAGTAGAATGAAAAAGCCTCACCAAACAACAGTGAAACTAATAAAATTGCTCAGTTCCAGAGTATTACCCCTTTGAAATTCAACAGATTCTAAAAGACTTACGTGTTTATTTCTATGCATATCAATGTGTATAGAGAAAGGCTTTTTGTGAAGGAAAGGTAAACTAAACTTATCCAAAGTATTGATATTATCTACTATACATCATTATTTAATCACTCACTAAGGAAAAATGTTTTTATCCAAGGTGTATTTTGTGGAAGACTTCTATAGACAATTTACCATCTAAGTATATGCTGCAACAGGGAATTTATATCCATATTTGCATATTCTTATTGATTTGATGAGAGAAAAAATTATTATAATCATTGCTTTATAAAATAAAGCAGTGTTTAATTGCCACATAAAAATGTCTGAAAGTTCTTTTTCCTAGATTTCCCATTGCCTTTATCTTGTGCCTCAGTCAATAATTGTTGATAAAGGGATAAAGTAATAGTCTGAGTAATTGTGTAATGGGATCTTCAGAGAATGATTGGTCTTTTGTTGTTGTTTAGAGACAAGATTACACATCAGAAAGCTTTGGTTTTATTCAAGGGCCACTGAAATTTATTTCATGGAACCAGCACATTTTTTGGGCAACACCTTGACCTTTCTGAGTCTCACTTTTTCAAGTTTGGAAATAGTGTCTATTATTGTTAATATTCTTACATATGATTTTAATTTACATTTCTGGAGTGATTCAAATATACTCAGGGGCAGGGAGGGAGTTGCAACTTGAGATAAGTGGCAAAAATTACCTACTTTTTAAATGGTCAAAAATGCCGGAGTGTAAGAAAAAATACAAACAACAACTTAAGAAAATAAATAAATTCCACCCTTGGATACCTTTCATACATGAAACACAAGAGGTGTTGTTATGTACACAGGAGGTACATTTATTTTTCATTTGTAGTTCACTTTTCAGTTAGATTCAGGACTTAACGGGAATGGCTGTGGGGAATGTGTGTGGGTGAGTACCTCTTCCAAGTATTTCCTCCTGAGGTGCCTACCCAAATCAAGACAATGTGTTGTCCCCCCTACTGCATCTCTCCTATTGTGAGGGTTGAAGAGTCCATGCCCTCAACAATCCTCTCCCCTGTAACATTTTTATGTCTTGAGCTGGATGTTAATGTACTGTGAATGTTGTTCCATACGTTTTCCCACATTTCTCTTTCACTGCAGGTTAAAGGTGTGCCTAGGTTCAGCCTTTTGAAGAAAGTTATGACTTCACTATCTATGCATGGGGACTCTTAAATTAAAAATTGATTCTTCCAAGGAATGACAACCTAAGAGGAGGCAGACACCCGGGAAGTAAAGCAACAAAGTATGTGCTGTGCGTATCACATAGGCTTTGCTATCTCAGCAATATAGAGACGTAACTGCTAAAATGAAGTCTGGCATTGTTTTTCTCATGGCTGAGTGAGTGGCAGACCCTGGGGAGAATGTATTAGAGTTCTCATCTTGTAACTTAACTTCTCCTTTTGTTGTTCTGCATAATTGCTGTCACCCAGGTAAAGCTGGATTGTTTCTTCCATGGTAAATTCTCTCCCACACAGCCCTTTGACCTTCAGGCAGCAAGAGCAGCAGGGCTTCTCATCTCACGATTTGACTGAAGAAAATAACTACTTGCAGAGGAAGTGATTTGAAATAAACAATGTCTCTGAGTTAGAAAACTAAACAACTGGGTTTTTAAAACAAACTGGGACTCCTGGGATTACTTGCCTGGAATTAATGAAAGATACAACATTTGAAGAACTAAGGTGCTTAATCATGTGAAGTATTAAGCAGAAATTTGAGTACAGCTGGGAAAATTGCTTAATTATGAGTAGAATTCTGATAAATGTAAAAGCAGCTCACATTTTATCAACCGACATTAGTATGAATGATGAACTCATATTGATTCTCCAATTCCTTGACATTAGAAAGTCCAGGATATTTTTAAAATGCTGAAAGCTATGTGATAATTGCCCTTAACAATGCAAGTTTGGAAAAGAACATGTCTCTTTTGTCATTATATGTCTTATAAAAGAGTAATTTTGTTGATTGTTGTTCTAATAGCTCTTACCTCAGCCAAGAGTTTGAGGACAATTCCTTGGCAAAAATTCCTGTAAGTCACAATCTTTTTTCTCAGCTTTTTTGGGGAAAAAAGCAATATGCTTTTCACTAAGGAAGTATGTTCTCCTTAAAATCTTCACAGAAAATACCAATATATAAGAATTCACTATGGTGCCAATCCATTAATTTGATTTGATTACTTGCTGTTAATTTGGTGACTTAATCTACTGGTACATTGATTCAATTTCGGCAGAGACCTTAATTTAATTATTGCATCATTATAGTTTTAAATAGCAAAGTAAAAGTGTAGTGTATTAGCTCAGTAGTTGTCAAATATTCCTTGTCATTGCTGAAGTTTCTGTCTGATATAATTTTTCTTTTTTTTTAAGAAACCCATAAATGCGGAAAAAACCTTTTTTTTTACTGTGTCGGTAAAAAAAATTATGAAAGTACTTGTAATCAGGAAACCTTGCAAGTCTTTTTGGATCTAGTTGCATGACCAAATTTAAATCATTGTATAATGTCTTTTTTTCAGGAGACACATGGGAAATGTTTCAAGCAGAAGCGCATGTAACTACAGAGAAACAAATAAAATATAGTTATTCTTTGGAAAGTTAAGAAATACTGAAGTATTTTTGTGCCATTTGAAGCCATTTTGTGCCAAACAGTGAAGGATTTATGTACCATAAATCTCATTTTTTCCAGAATTCCATTTTTTGTAGTCATAGATTTCTCAGTTTTCCAATGTCTTACAGCTGTAAGTTAGGAATGTGCCTTGAAGTCATAATCTTAAGGACAATAATGATGCTGACACCTGCTAAACTCTCCAAGTGAAGGCCTCTAGTGTTTTGCTTTTGGTTTGTGTGTTCTCACATGTCAGGATTGTTCAGGAAGAACTCAAATACTTCGAGTAGATGGCTGGAAAGCAAGGAATTTACTATATTCCCTTCTATTGCACACACCCTAAACCTTTTGTGCTAATCCTTATCAGTGGTCTTAAAAATGGTGAGAACAGAAGCACACTTCTTAGAAAAGCTGAGAAATGTAGTATGTACCAGCATTTTACTTTTATTGAGGAATGTGAATTAAAAGTCAAAAAGGACATACCATCTGACCAGAAAATGGGCCGACCCTACATTCTTGCTCCCTCTTCCATTCTCTTCCTACCTCAGACCATTTTTCCTTATTTGTGACTGCAGTTTGATCAGTCTTACACATATAAGGCGTCGGATGTGGTCCAGGCCCTGACATGGCAAGCAGAAGTCACTTTAGGGAGCCAGGACTGTCAATCCAATGCAGGGAATAAAGTACCCCTGACATGATGTACGTATTTTTCTTGCAGTGTAGACAAAATCTGTGAGGGAAATGATTAAATGTGCCCTGAAGTCCAAGTGAATAAGGAAGCTGTAATATAACTTGCTATTCTTTTGCAAGCTTGGATAGCCTTGTGCTTCTATGCCTGAAATTAAGTACTTTAAACTTTGTTTCCTGAGGCGGAATTTTTTTACTCTGTATTTGCATAAAGTACAAACTATCCATTTCCAAACAGTTTAAGTAAATGAAAAAGTCCTGATTGTCAAGAAGACCAAAATGCTCTATGGTGTAAACAGGAACACAAAGAACAATGTATATTTATTTTAGAAAATCCAAGTTAGTGACTGACTAAGGCTTTTAATATATTTAATTTACAAAATTATGTCCTGATTGTTGACACTTCTTGTATGTCACAGATCCTTCGCAGAATTTGACCTTTTTATTCTGAGAGTTATGAAACAATCAGAAGAATTTGTTTTCCTTCTTCTTTTTCCCTTTTCCATTTCCCCTTCCCTTCCACTTCCCCTTTTCCTCTCCCTTTCCTTTTTCTTTTCCCCTTTTCTTTTTTTTTTTTTGTTTTCAATTTTACTGAAGAAATGGCCCTCAAAAACCACACAAAACCTTACTTCTGTATGGAGTAGACTAGATCAAAGACAACCTGCTTTTGTTAAAGTTTTGGGTACATCCTTTGAAGGCTGAGTTATTGCGAATGCTATCACTGTGGAAAGGGGACAATTAACTTGGATGATCAGTGGGTGGTGATTATTGCCATTGCTGCAGAGTTTGGATTTACAAACAGCCAGGATCAAACACTTCACACCTTTCACCACAGAAATGAACCGTGTAGAGGACTCAGTGGTCTAAAACAAAGCACAAGCCTACATTTTTCTATCTGTCAAAAGATTTCAGAAGTAATTCATTGTTACAGCTCCCTGGAGTGAGAGTCTGCTTGTCCATCTGATTTTTCCTGACTGAATGCTTTAGACATCCTCTGAGGAAAAAACTGTTGTAGTCTTGTTTCCAAAGCATAATAGTAAAGACAGGAAGTGTGAAACCATTTGGAATCCTTCTTCCCTGCTGTCATATTTTATCACTAATAGGATGTTATGTTCATGAGCAGCTCTTGATTGCAAGGCTCAGAGCTAATATTATTTCTAGGTGCTGTCTCGTACCCGTCTGAAAGATATCTGGATTTCAGAAATCAGCTATACAATACTTTGCTTATCATATATTTCAAATAAAATTAATAAAAAGGCTCACCAAAGTGTAATTTTGATGCCAGACTACACTGCAGTGTAGTACCTGTATTATTTTGAGGAAGGTTCTGTGAAATCCATGGCATTGCTTCACCATCTTAACAGTTATATAGCTGAAACTGGAATTTAATTTTTAAGGTGTGACACTGTGGAGACCAGAAGCATCTGCTGGTTCCTGCTGTACAGATCTGGTTATTGCAAATAGATTGTTGACTAAAATAATGAGTCTAGACCTGTTCTTAATAAAAAGCAGCATGAATAACATTCCTTTAGAATAGCCATGAAATATGGATTTCTACTAAATCTGTGAAAGAAAACTGAATTGAAGGACATTTTAAATTCTGTCAGTATATATTTTCAGTGTTTTGATTGTAGCAAGAACTTTTTTGAGTGGAGCAAATATTAAAATAAGTTTTCATGTTCATAGATATTCATTCATCCTTCACTACAGAAAAATTTAAAAGCATAAATAAGCTATGCTCACCAGCTGAGGACACTTTATTTTGTGCGTTATAAAGAAAAGTCAGCTTGCTCAGCTGGCAGATTTTTGCAAGTTCTCCTCACTCTCCTTGAAATGACCTTCATAGCTGCTTTCTATTTTGCGCAGGTTATATTGGACGTTGCCATGAGACACAGCCTATGGGAAATCAGCTATCCTACTGCAAAGTGCAGTCAAACAGATTATTGCAAAAAAATATCACACGTAAGATACCCAGTGCTGTGATTCATAGGAGCTTATAATCACTTTCCTTTATGCTGTTATTACAGCTTTCCTGACTGATTTGCATTTTGATGAATCACCACTGCTGTGTTTTAAGTGATGTACGGACACATATGGTTAAAGTGCCTCTTTCAGGAGCAATGGTCCACCAGAGCTTTATAAACCAATGTAACAATTACTAGCAGAATAAAGCCAGATGGCATCAACCTTTTCTGTGTCAAGTTTTCTGGTGGAATAAAACTTTCTTTGGACCTCTGGCTTTTGAGCCACACATCATAGAAAAGAGGAAAAAAGATTTGAAAGGCCCTTTTACCTTATGTTGGGTTATTTTTGTTATTTTGTTGCTTGGGTCTTTGTTTTAAACTTTGTTTCCATCAGCCTAAGAAAATGTGTGACCCTGAAGATAGATGCAGCTCCCATTCCTACAGTTACCCCAGATAATACCCAGATTTAAGAATACTCTTTTCTTTTATGTTTCAGAATGGGGGAAAAGAAAGTAAGTGGGCAAAAAAGATGTGAAATGCATTGGGAACACTCCAGCTGAGACAAACATCCTTGCTTGTAGATAAAGGTGACATTCTTCTTGTCAATAAATCACCAGCTTAATCCTTAGCTTGCTTTGATCAATTCTGGAGGATTTCCATGAGGGCACAACAGACACGTTGATTCAAAGCTTGTTGATAAAATTACTTGTTATTTCAACAGCAATTAAATTGTAATGTGAGCAATAATATCTCTTCAGTAAATATAATTTCATTTTGTAATGTAAAGGGAAGAGGAACAACTGAGGATAAAGACTGACACACCAATGCATCTTAAGAAAGAGAGAATGGCTTTTTGGCAGTTTTATCTGTCAGGAGGGTAACAAAGTGTAACATTATGGTTTGCAACCTTGTTAAGCAGAAAGTTGTGAAGGAAACAGCATGGTTCTTTTAAAAAGAACTGTACTTTGCAATCAAAGCGAAGGATGCTAAGCACATGTAACATGATCTGAAAAGAATTGTGAGTAAAACATCAATATTCCATTTTCATGTTTTGCTAGTACTAGGGAGTTTGCATATTTCAATACTGTCAGACTCAATACGTGAAAAATAACTGATGAAAGACAAACTCTATTTTTAACACTGATGTAGTTAAGAAGGCATAAATGCGGGACAGAAAGGTGGAAAGTGGTTTTTTGATTATCAGAAAATTTCTTAGATCTCAAAAAAGAAAAAAAGTAGTGTCCTTTTCCATTGCACAATGAAAACAAGTCCTTGTAGCATTTCTTCACTGAAACCAGGCTTCAGAGTACAATTCCGCGTTTACCATATTTTACTTGGCCAACTCACTTTCCTGGAATGAGGGAAAGTGAAATTATAAATTCCTTCTGAATCCTGGTCTGGCTTATGTCACGAAAAGTGCCTTAACTGACTAGTTAGATTTCACTGTTATCAGCTGACTATTTGGAGGTTATATTTCATTTTGTCCATCCATTCCATTATAGACCTAAATTTTTTCCTAGATAAGCTTTTCTTGACGTACATAATTCCACATAATGCACTGGGGATGGTGAGCTGGCATTCACCAGTGCAGTAGTGATTTGTCGAAACCCTGTATACATCTAAAATTTAGGATCTCCTGCAATTATCAGTCAGAAAGACTTTTCATTGATGATCTTGGGGGACTAGCTAAAAATCAAGATCAGATAAAAATCTTTTATGTAGCAGTTGAAAATTTTCCTATTATTACACTAAATCATTTGGACAGCGTTTTGCTAAAACATTCAGATTTGCTGAAAGGGAAATGTATGTATTTTCTTCTTAGTATTTGAATGTCTGTCTTTCTCTTTTCTTATGAATTCTACAAATTATTTGTTTCATTTGTGAATATCCTTTGTGATGCTTAGTTGTGTTAACATTAACACTCCATTAACACTATGAGGGAGGGAAGGCATTTTTGTCAGACCTAATCTTACACATTTTAGATTTGGCTGATTTTCTTTATTATAAAATAGATTTTAATTTTTTCTAGTGACCTATAAGTCCCAGGTGTTCCACACTCAAAGCTTGTCTTCTGCCTTCCCTATGGACTGCAATATTGGTATGCGCCTTGAAGAAATAATATCTGGATCTTTCTCTTTATAGATATCAAAGTACTTTACCATAGAATTGTTACCATTAATTTCTTGTTCTAAACCAAAACAACTTAAGGGGGGGAGGGAATTAAAAAATGAGTGGCATGGTGATTTGTAGAAATTTGGGTTTTAAAATCCAGATTGGAGAATCCTTTGGTCTAAGAAAAAACCTTAGATAATTCAACCTTGTATCTAAAAATAAGAGAGGTGAACTTTATTTCAAGACAGACCATCAGTGCTGGTTAAAGGGCATGGGAAGAAATGAAAAAAGCTCTGAAGAATAGCAATACCATGACTGACTGTAGAAAAGGAAGGGAAAGGACTTTTTTCTTCCAGCTGCAAAATCCTTGCTGGCTGTGAC
The DNA here is from genome assembly GCA_013397845.1 of Melanocharis versteri. Classification (NCBI taxonomy): domain Eukaryota; kingdom Metazoa; phylum Chordata; class Aves; order Passeriformes; family Melanocharitidae; genus Melanocharis; species Melanocharis versteri. The sequence goes on along the minus strand of VZTG01003225.1, from coordinate 161,708 downwards.
TTTCAATAACACTTACCCGTGACCCTGTCGGCTTTTAACTTTCGCTTTTTATTTTAAAAAGAACAGATAAGTAACAAATATTACTCAGCTCTTGATTTGGCTTTTTCAATAAGTGAGAGTTAAACTCTGCTGCTGCTGTAAGTGCTATTGAAAACCATCAAGTTCAGTAATAAAACAAATCAGGTGGGAGCAGACGAGCATGAAAAAAGGCCTCAAAACCTTATTTTTTTATTAACCTTTTGTTGACATTAATACTCTGCAGTAGGAGATTCACACAGTGCATGAATAGAAAAACATTTAAGAGTGAAGCACGCTTGCTTACACAGGAAAAGGTTAGAACTTAGTTAAGAACTAGAGGTCTCTCCCAGGATTTGTCTTCAAATAAAAGCTACAGTCAAGCCTATACAAGTTTCCTTGACAAAACTATGGACCAGATCCAACAAGAGATGCGGGCATCTGTTAGATGCTTAAAACTAAACTTTCTGTTCTAAAAGCCTCTGCTTAGCTGACTCCTGATGCTGATATTGCCCATGCTTCCCATATTAAATATGTTTTTAGCTTACATTGCCCCAAATTCAGTCACAAGTACTTCTTTACATGTGTATCTATGTCTCTGCTTGACAGTGGAAGCACAAAACCCGAGCACCTCTCTCAATTTAAATCTCTCATTGAGGGAAGAAGGAATCTATGCTCCGTCTTGGTTTTTGAGCTAAATTCACAGCTTTTATTCAACCACTGCTAAAAGTAAAATGCAGGAAATTTTCTGGGAATAGTTGCCAAACCTCAAGGCTAGAAAGTTCGTGTGGTTCTGTAAACAGGAACTTATAAAATCAAGTGTTAATTATTGCCTTCTTATAAATGAATGGCTTCTAGACATTCTTCTGTGCAGAATAAACAGTGGTGGCAAGTACTTATGTACAGCATGCCTTAGTATTTCAGTCTCTCTTCATCAGGAAGGGAGACTGAGTAAGGAAGGTGCTGGACTCCTCGGGCAGGAAAAGGAACTCAATGTGAGCTTCCTTCCCCTGGCATAGGAAAATGTTTGTCTTTCTCTTCTCCTCCCTTCCTTTCTTTAATAGTGTATTTTAAAGAAAAAGATTTATCCTTTCATTAAAGGTGTAGTAGGTTGACGCTTGTTGGATGGCAGACACCCCCCAGAGCCAGTCTATCACTTCCCTCCACAGCGGGACAGGGGAAATAAAATACAGCAAAGGTTCATGAGTTGAAATAAGATCCAGGACAGATCACTCACAAAATGCTGTCATAGGCAAAACAGACTTGTGTTGGGGGTATTAAGAGAATTTATTGTTAACAAAATCAAGAAAATAAGAATTAAAATAAATCTTGGAAAATACCTTTCTTCCACCATTCCTTCCTTCCCAAGTTCCACCTCCTCCCCACCAGTGGTGCAGACAGTTCTCCACAAGCTTCTCCAATGTGAGTCTATCCCATGGGTTACAGGTCTTCACAAACTGCTGCAATGTGGGTCACTCTTCCATGGGGTATAATCCTCCAGGCACAGCCTGCTCCAGCTTGGGTCCCCCACAGGGTCACAAGTCCTAGCAGGAAGCCTGCTCCAGCTTGGGTCCCCCACAGGGTCACAAGTCCTAGCAGGAAACCTGCTCCAGTGTGGGCTCCTCTCTCCACATTTCCACAGACCCTTGCCAGGGGCCTGCTCCAGCATGGCTTTCCCAAGGGTCCACAGCTCTCTTTCAGACATCCACCTGCTCCGGTATGAGGCTCCTCTGCAGGCCTGCAGGTGGATCTCTGAATCCCTATGGTCCTCCATGGGCTGCCGAGGCACAGCTGCTTCATCATGGTCTGCACCACGGGCTGCAGGGGAAGCTCAGCTCTTGCACCTGGAGCACCTCCTTTGTCGTTCATCTGGTAGCTTTTGCCATTTTTACGCTTTACATGACTACATATGACTCAAAGCACTCCCTAACTCAGGATGCTGAGAAGATCTAAATTTTATCTGCCTTTTACAAATGTCCAGATATTTAGCTATGCTGTATAGGGTATCAGAGCAATTGTGTTTAATGATTTATTGCAAGGTATATAACATTAGCTATTGCTCCTTTTAAATATTTCACTGGATATGACCATAAACACACAACAAGCAACGACTTTGACACATTTCTCAGTGAAAAAAAAATTAGCATAGATTTTGAGAATTAAAGACAGGACTTGAAATAGAGAATGGAAAACCCCTCAGTTCTATTGGTGTGTTTTGTTTATAACAAGGCACAGCTGACACATTATAGATTGGATATATATGTTAGAGCAACTGTGAGCCTTGCGTAGAAAAACTTGGTGGAAGACTATAATTCTTACAGCAACATGCACTAAGAGAGGTACTACTTTTGGTTACTTTTTTGGTTTTTTGATAGTTGATTTAGAATGTCCTCTGTTACCACATTTATCTGAAACTAAGGAATGCTTGGGTAGTTGATTGTTTTTTTTCATATTGGCTAGAACATACATATTTAACTGTTCTACAATGTATATAAAATAGTAGCTGCTTAAATGTTTCCATTCTGCCAGGGTACGCAAGGTCAAATTACTATAGAATGACTATTTGGTTATGTAATACTTGTGTTCCAAATTATGGATTACATTGCATCTTTCACGGTTTTTTTTCCCAAAGAGATTTCAATAACTGGGTGAAGCTAGGTAATCTTACATTACAGCAAGGCAAAAAGGGATTAAAGGGAAAAAATAGAACATCATAGGAAACCCAAAGACAGCTAATATTATATTATTAAAAAGTCAGCAGTTTATGTAAATATTCTCCTCACAGCTTAGCTGCTTCTCTTCTTATAGCAACAATACCACGTGTTAATCCTAAACAGATGAGCCCATGTCTCCTGTTTGTAACTATGGTATTAACTGCCGAGCAGAGAGAGTTGTAGTAAGGCATGATCTAATTCTGATGATTATTAACTATGGAAATTTGTTCAAGTGTCTTTGTATGCCTAATTTAATAGACTTAATATTAAAATATTAAAATATTATATATATGACATCTAATATTATAATATTATAATAAAATATATTAAAATATTTTGTGCACGAGAAACATGCTAACCTGGAACAAGAGAGTTTTTTTCTACGTAGGTACTACAATACTGATACTGATTTATTTTAATTGCCTGGTAGAAGAACAAACTAATGTGACAGCTGAATGGTGTCCCAACCAAGCTGCCTGTTATTGATGAAACCAGCCTGCACTCTGAGTGGGCTGGGTCTGTGCATTCACTTCTCACAAGACACAGGAAAATGACCCAATTTTTTATTCTGACAACTGTTTAGTTTTAGTATACGCATAGTTCAATTTTCTATCCCTATTCCTCTCACATATACTCTTCAAGAGAAAAGTATCTTTTATGTTGACCTATTATATGTCAATAAACAGTCCTAGAAGGTTTTATATCACACCTAGACTGGGTGTCAGTTGAACAACATTTAAGCTTGATTTGCTATAACTGCCTTGGAAAACAAAGACACTTCAATCAGGTCACATAATTCTTAGACAGCCCTTTGCTTGCTGGCGGGTGCTTTTCTTTCTTGTTGCTTCTTTAAAGCAAACAGAACCTTTCACCCATCTGATTCAAGTCAAGCAAGTCAAATAGAACAAGCTCAAGGCTTACAGAGAAGAAGGGCTGTACTTATGACCTGACAGGCTGGAGATCAGTATTTATAGCAAGAAAGATTGGGAAAATCCTGTGGCAGCTACCTTGAACATATCAGCCTGAGGAATGATAGACATTTATTAGGTATTATTTTCTTCATATTTTTCTCTGTTTTCATGGAGCTAAGCCAGTTTCTAATTAAGATTCTTAGTCATATATCTCCATCCAATAATTTATAAGTCCCTTTTTGACAATAACAATATGTGTTATTTATCTAACTGTACATCACTGCACATATTGCAAATGACATGAATTTTTAAGATAACTTTATCTAAGAAGAATTAAAAAGCTATTTATTATTAATGTTAACCAGTCTACAAGTACATGTAAAGCAAACACATTTTCACGCGTACTCTATACATTTGTTATACATTCATTCTCTTTCAGTCTTGCGGTACCTGCTTACTATTACTATTACTATACCTGCGCTTTTCCATTATATTTCAGAAACCCATTCTGAAGTGCCAAAAAAAGCTAATAGTAGTTATTTTAAACTTTGATGACATTTTTACCATTCCTTTTTATTTTGCTTTATTATCTTCTTGGTGCCATGAAACAGCCATGGCATGAGCATATACAGAAGAAAACTGGCCAGGATGCAGATTTAGACTCACACGTGTTAGCTGGAAGCTTGCAAATATTTCTCACTGTTTCTTGGCTTAAGTGGTGGGAAATCTCCGGAGATTAGTGTTTCTTATGAAGTGACTGCCAGTTTGGTCTGAAATCCTGTTAGTATGATTCTTCTCACGTGGTTACTGTCACGTTCAAAGTAGTGAAGGGAAGCACAGATCCTTTCCAGTCATAGCCATGGAGATACATTAGTTCAACAACTCCTTACTGACATTTGGAACAGTTGTGTGGGAGGTTCCTTTTGCCCAATCTCTAATTTAGGCTAAAAGAAATCAATTGGAAATATACTTGATCTCTAGAAACAGGGTAATTGATATGCCATACATTTGTTTCTCCTACCTCATTATGTATGGAAAAAAGAAAGAAAGCGTGACTCTTAGTAATTTTAGATGCTGGATGGTAAAGGCAATATTGTATTTGCTACTGTTGGGGCAAATTAGAAAACACTCTTCTTTCTGAGCAAATGGTGGCTGCCTAAGTGCAAAATATGTTTGCCATATTGGAGACTGCACAGCTGGGAGCAGAATGGGCAGCAAGATTAATGAGATTTAGAGCTTGTTTATACTACCTAACTACTCTAACTCACATTCTATAATAAAAGAAAGAGGTGTTGAAAGACTAAAGCTAGTTCTTTCTGCCTGAAGTGTCCTGAGGTTCATATAGCACTTCACTTGAGAACGAAACCAAATGTCACTAAACAGAATCAGAGGCTGTTGACAAAGCCTATATTTTTCTGTCCAACATACATTTTATCAAGGTTATATTCCCCCCCTCTTCTCTTACAAATTTTTGATTCTCTTTTACTGCAAGTAAATTAGAGAAATGATTTCTCTTTTGCAGCCCGTGACCCTATAACAACTGCTTCAGTTTTATTGGTCCATGTCCCTGAAGAGCCTTGAGCTTTATGTTGCTTGACAGTGGTGTTTGCATAGCATGAGACAACACACTATCACTAGGATCACACTGACTTTTCCATAAGGAAATATAATCAAAGTCCTGTCTGGTGTACTCATAGTTCCCTTACTATAATGTCATTATTATTTGATGAGATTACTAACCTTATAATTTAGACCTCAACAGAACTGTTTAAAATTATTCCGACCTTTGTTTTCTTTTTGCAAATAATATTTGTATATTATATATATATAAGTAACTATATGTATGTGAATCCTTTTAAAGCAAAGCATATCCTATAACAGCACTTATGAGGTATTTTAAAACACGCACTTTCAAAAATCTCCATTTCTCTTACTTTAAGAAGCTGTTCTTTTAAGAGCAAGTGAAAAGAAGTCAAGTCCTGATTAAATATTTATGTGTGTCTGGCCAGTCAGTAGTGTTCTAGAATAGCTTTTAAGAGTTGCTTATTAAATTGCAATTCAGCAATCAAAGATTTTTACACTACACCTGTAGATATTCATGGCAACAAATCATAAATTCACAATAAATGAGATCTATTGTATAGACTTATGACACTTTCAAGTAGACTAGAGAGGAAGGGGTAGAGGGGCTCAAAGGAGAGAGCCTTGGCCTTTGACATATTTATGTTTCTAGTCCAAACTAAAACACAAAATGAAGCAAACATTCTAGTCTCTGTGCAGATCCTTCAGAATGGGTAATTGCATCATCAAAGCATATAAATCTTTGCATGGGAGTTAGACATATGAAAGATTCCTTACTGCAGCTAGCACAATTTTTGTCTCTTTTTAGCAATATATTTTTAGTTTAGAATAGAAAAAGCACATCAACAGTTTTTCCTCGGTGCACTCATGTTGTGATAAGTTTGAAATAGTCACAGTGTCTCTTCTTTTCCTTGGAGATAATCACATAGCATCATCTCAGAGCTAAAAGCATTTATCTTTAAGTCTATAAAAGGTTCAGAAACAATACATTTAATGCACACATTAGCTCTCAAGTCTGCAACATCCGTGAGTGGGAGCTTGCCTTCCAAGGATTTAATGTTCTTTCTTAATTCCCTTCTGAGTGAATGTAAGTTGCAGAAACGAAGCACTCAGCATGGTTTCCTCCGCACCTTGCAATGACCAGTTCCCTTTGCCATAGCACTGAACTGGGGATGGCACGGGTAAAAATTCTTGCACATTCCTGGCATTCACTCTTTGGGTGCCATGGCAGACTGCTTAGTAGAACATTGCTTTAGAATGAGCCATCAATCAGTGTGATGGCTCCTCAATCTGACTCTGTTTATCAGTGAGTTAAGGAAGTATGTGGTATAATGACAGAAGTATCATTCTGTATATTTCTTTTTCATGACAATCAGTTAATACGTTTGACAAACAAGGCCTTTTGGAAACTATTGAACCAAGAGTTGTCAGAAGAGCTATTGTTGAACTTAGTGGTGTGCATATATGTGCACATATATACATACATGCAGAAATAGCATCTTTTCCCTTCTAAAAATACTTGATCTGTGGGGCTGTTGCATAGGTATATTTAGAGTCGGGCTTACCTAATGGAAAAAGAAGTTTTCAGTGTTTCTTCCCTATGACCCAGAAATTCTTTTCTTGCTGATGTATCAGCAGGAGTATCACCCCAGTTTTAACCATGAATCAGACAGCTGTCATGTGTGTGACTGCACATTAAATATGAGAGAAAAAACAGCTTGACCTTTATAATAACATAGAGTTTGTTTGGTCAAGTAATCGATGTAAGATATGGAAATGTCCATGTAACCAGAAACAAAGAATTATAGGAAGCTTTTTTTTTTTAGGTTAATAGGTAATTTTAAACTTTTAACCTGTATAACTGCATGTGTTATAAATTGTTTGCATTTGTATTCATTCTTGACAAAATGGTGAACACTTATGTAAAATAACTCCCTAAATTATTAAAGATGTTATGGATCTTCTCTAACACTTTTTTCACTGAAATAAAAAAAATTAAACACTTATTGAAGTGAAACTTAACTGGAAAGAAATAAAGCAATTCCTTCTAGGAATAAACATTCCATTCCTTGAATTCCTGTAGTGATTATTATTGTTTAAATAGCTGATCAAGCACAGAGACAGACGGGATTAAAATGCACAACACGTAACCAGGAACGTATGTTGCATATTTTAGAATACAATGTTCAGGCATAATGATGACTTACATGGAGTTCCTAATAGCTCATCACTGCAATTCTCAAAGCAAGTTTTATCAATAGATAGGGCTAAGAGAGTTGAATGCTCCAATGAGCAATTTGAATGCTCCAATGAGCAACCTCGATGCATATGTTACCTGCATCCTTATTTTTTCTGCAAATGACTTTCTGAGAGAGTCCTACCTAGAAATCTTACATGGTTATTAATTATGAGAAAAAGTCTAAACTCTCCCCCAGTACCTAAATATGTTTTTAAACTGTTATTCAGTGATGATAATAATGAGAGAATGTTACTTTAGGGAATGAAAGCTTATTTTCATGTCTTTACTTCTTAAATGTACGTATATGATAAAAAGACAACAGTATCCCCAGAAACTTTGACTAAGCAAATTATTTATTTTTCTGCTTTCCTCTGTGCTTTTTTTTCCCTACTTGGTTACTTCCTCATTGTTTCACACAGAACGACACAATTCTGTGACTGGAAATGATGTCAGAAGGTTGCTTTAATTCAAACTCTGGCTCAAAGCAGGGCCAGTTCTGAGATCAGATGTGGTTTCTCAGGACTTTATCCATCTGGGTCATGAGAACTCCCAAGGGTGAAGGTGATACCAACTCTCTGGGAAACCTTCTTCCCGGCTGGACTGTCCTTGTGGGGAAAATGCTTTCACTGATATCCAGCCAGAACTTCTTGTTTCAGCTTTTTATCATGCTCCTGCCAGACACCACTGTGAAGGTTCTGGCTGCATCTTTTCAATAAGCTCCTCAAAGGTGTCTAAAGGCTGCTATCAGACCCCCCATGAAGGTTTCCAAGACAAAAGAGTGAAGGAAAATATGATACTCACAGTCTATTGATTTGTTGCTCAGTCCATTATAAAAATAATATAGCTATATAAAATTCATGGAAAGAAAAAATGCTCTTAGAGATGTTATTAATTATTTAACTCATTGCTTCTGTGATGAGGGGCAGCATTGTGAACACACTTCACATTCTTAATTTTGCTAAGATCATTTAAGAGTGACTCCAACAAACATTTAGGTTTATTGGAGAGCATAAGAATTAGAGATGAAAAAGAACTGTTTAGGGTAGTTCAATGGACAAAACTGAGAGTGATGTGATACACTATGCAAAGGAAAAATTTAGGCTGACAATTAGCCCAGTTTCTTGAATAATTTAAATCTAGTTCAGATACATCAGTCAAAAACATCCTGTAGGCCTGCAGGCAAATGAACATAACTGAATAAAGGGGGTTTGCATTTCTTTTTCCAAATTTTGTTACCATCCTGAGATTTATGGAAGTATTCAGATATGGTGAAGGTATTAAAACAGGGATGTTAAAAAAGTAGTTCCCAACAGAAGATTTAGTCAAATATCCTAAATATCTTTTGTACCATGGAGGCTTTCTCAAGTACTGAAAAATTGATCTGGAGTATTCTGAAATCTTGTGTAGACAAGTTACTTGTATAGAAACTCTTGACAGTATTCTTTTTTAAATTTGCCTCTGGCAGTAAAGACCTGTCATTTGGGTAAATTAGCATAGCATTTAATCAAATTCATTCTTTCAGTAAACAGAGTGGATAAAATATATTTTAAAAGCTGAAGGGCAAAGCAAATACTATTATTTCAGAAAATGTTATTTTTTGTTTGAAGATACTTCGAATGAAAAAACATTGGTGTTGAAGTGAAATAATATGTTATTATCTAGAAGCTTAGTGTTTGCAGGCTGTGTTTTTTTTCAATTCCTAGATGCATTGCCAAATACAGGTGAACACTCGTATTTTATTTATTTTATATATTTTTTTTTTCACTGGGGCCTGAATACTGTTAAGCTGACATGAATTCCATCGACCTGAATAGCTTTTAGACCAAGTCCTAGAAAATCTAGGAAACATATCTTGATACTGTAGAATTTCTTTACTAATTAGGCACTAGAATAGATAGCCACTAAAATATTTTTTCTCTGTGGAGTACCTGAAAAGGCTAATGATTCAGTCATTGGTGTTTTACTGATAATGGAAACTAGCCTATATGATTTATTGCTAGAATTTTGTGTTGATTTTTAAAAGAACAGAGAAAAATAAATGAGTACCAACTTTTATAGTATTCAGGAAATTTTAACGAGATAATTCTAGAGTGTTGAAAGAAAACATATTTACTATAAGCACAAGAGAATCTATTCTTTCTTTAATTGAATAATTATCTATCTTCTTTCACGCAAATATGTGAGAAATCTATTTCATAAATTAGTACATGTACTAGTAGTGCTGACTCAAAAGGTCTTCATCTTCACAATCCACGTGATTAACTCCTTCTTGGGACAGGTTTATTTTCTAGACTGATCAATGCACCCTACAGGTATAGGTCCATCTAAGTCCTTCTGCATGTGAAACCTTCTATACTACATGTTAATTGTAGAGAAACTGAGAAAACTGCTATCTCATGTCACTTGACAGCAAAGTTCCCTTGCACTTTCTGGCCATTCCAGGGAGTCAAGTGAGAATAAGAATATTTGTGAGAAGAGAGAAAATATGCTAAAGAATACAAGAGGTTGGAAAAGAAGTGGTGGAAAGATAAAAATGGAAATACTTTTCTGTTATCTGTTTACCTCCTCAAAATATTCTGAGATTCTTTGCTGTTATTAAACCTTATCCTTGGTGAGTAACTATTTCTTCATGTTTGTAAACTCATGTCCATGTCTTCCATGTTGTCACTTCCATCACCTTATTCTAAGGTCATCACTGAAAAAGGTAGAAAGAGAAGCTTGAGAAACAAATATGTTTTATGAAAAATGATGTTCTGGAGGGCTAATGCAGAGAGAGGGAGGATATCCTTTACGCAAGTCTGTTTGCAAAACAGAATTTTAGGACTCATTAGGGATATCAGGAAGAGATGATATTTTGTTACTCCAGCAAATCTTCCCTCTCTCATCAGATTTCACCAACTTTCTGTTTTGTTTTATATCTTCTGAAATGTCTACTCTCAAAATAGTAATATATTTTTAAAAGAATTGCCTGAAGCTCTCTTGTATACTTAAAATTCTTTCCATGTTTCTTGGACATACTTTGAAAAATCAGCCTACAGCATTCCAAACAGCAATTCTAAGCATTACAAACAAAAAGCTTATTTCAGAGGTTCTTTTAATTAAACTCCTTAATCAGCCAATATATTTAGCGCAGTGTTTATTGTTTCATTTTTTGGACTTGCATTAAGGATGATTTATAAACAGAACAAATTAAAGTGCATATAATGTCAGAGCACATGTATTCATGCAATCCACAGAACTCAGAAATTAAAGTTGTGTTTCATTTCTCATATATAAAATGATAATAACATAGATTTAGTACAGCCATATTTCTCCAATGTTTTATCTAGTTCTGGTGTTCAGACTTCAAAAAGCTGTTGCAGATTTGGAAATACTTCAGAAAATACTTAAAGAAAATCTTTGTCTTCTCTAAAGATGTCCAACATTAAAACCCAGAATTTCATAAAACTACCCTTTACCCCAAAGTGGTTGGTGGGAGATATTGATATAAAGAATATTCTGGGATAATTTAGTTCAGTTCCCATCTCCAAAGTCATGTTATGGTTTAAATTGTACAGTTGCTATTTTTTCCCTTCAGAATTATCTGACTCATTGTGCAGGCTAAGTAGTGCTTACTTAATACACAGGAAAATTTTTCTTTATCCACATTGTGGCTTTACAACATGGTTATTAGATATACTATTCAAATTCTCTACTCAAAGTTTAATTAACAGCCATTAATGGCAGACACTTCTGTTTAACTCATCACAGCAATGTATGAGTACTTGACAACGTTACTTGAATTTTACAATCCTATGAAACCAGAGCTGGAGGCTACAACCCCCTTTTCGATACATGAATGAAGCTCCAAAGATATATTAGGATTCAAGTTGTCCAGTGTCATATTTCTAGGATGTTGATATTTACATATAACATCATATGTTCAAATCACTACTCTTACTGTCTTTGACTGTGCTGGAACATATTGAGCATTTCTTCATTTGGGCCACACAGTTTCAGAAAATGAGGACAATACAACTAACAAGCATTTATGGAACAATTCCTCCCGTGGAGATATTGAAAACTCAGCTGGACGTGGGCCTGAGTAACTTCCTCTAGATGACCGTGGTTGAGAAGGAAGGTTAGACTAGATGATCTCCAGAAATCCTTGCTGATCCCAACTATTTGATGATCCTATAATTCATCTTAGTCATTAGTCTCTCCTTTCAACTCCTCAGACCCTTACCATATCTAGTGATAGAGCATAATCCAGCAAACTCCTACAGTGTGAAGCAAGAAGCCAGACTTTTTACCAAGTGAAACATCACTAATTTTCTTTTGGTCCTTTTCAGGAATGCCTGAAATTTCCTTAAAATTTTTATCTCAAGTCAAACATACGCTAGGCAAAATGGGTAACTTTTGGCAAGGACAGAAGTAAGCAGAACCAGGCTCTTATGAGTGAAAGGATAATGTTGCTTTAAAGGTACCAGAGTTCCAGCACTCTGTATAACAAGAATGCTTGACAGCATCTACATGAGGACAAAATTTCTGTCCATAGAGACCCTTTAATGGAGAAAAAGCATAGAGAGAGCCAGGAGACAGAAACTGGAAGATAAAAATAGCCCAAGGTGGAGATAAGGTGCACATTTTAGTAAATGTAACTTTTAAAGGTATGCTTGCATTGCCTTGTATTTTCAAGTCAAGTTTAGATGTTTTAAATACATATGCTCTAAGCTGACCAGAGACTTCATGAAGTGGAAGTAATGGCCTGGGCTATGTACATGGTCAAATTAAATTACTGTCATGGTCTTGCCTGGCCTCAAATTCTGTGATTATGAAGATGTCTCTCTAGAGAATTTCCAAGTCATGACTTAAACCTGCAATTAATACCACTTATAGGAAAATTGTTAGATTAAGTTTGATTTCCTTAAGACTCATGAGAGATAAGAGGTTAAACACTGACAGCAGCACTACTCTTAACAAAAAGTCCCAGGCGTGACCTCTGGTTCTTGGACAACCTCCAAATACCACTCAGAGAAGATGACTCTGACTATTGCTTAGTTTGTTTCAACTTTCTGAAGTTCCACTCAGTTTATATTAGCTAGAAGTTTAGTCCTGTTACAGATAATTCAGGATGATGACTTAAATATCAGTATGATAGGATAATATTTGTCACCAGTGTAGTTTTTTTCCCATCCTGAATATCTGTAATTCCTTTTAAAATAAAAAGAAAATTAATAAAACGGGCAGTTTTCAGTGAAAAAGGTTGGGATTTTGTGTTGTATCAGCATAGATGCTGTTTGCCAGGGTAAGTATCTACTTAGTGATTTGTTTTTCTTTGATTTTCCTTTTGCTGTGATATTATTGTCCACTAACCTATGATTAAGTAAACTAATTCTGAATGTACTCTTACTTTACCTTCCCTGTATATCTGAAGAATATTTATTTTGAACAAAATTGTCTGCACTTAGTTTCTCATTAGGAGAGAACAAAGCCCAGGAAGGCTAATCAATCAAAGAAACACTTTTCATCCTAATGAGGAACATAGTCCAACCCTCGTCATCAGAGGGGCAGGGACTGGACCAGGATGTACGAGTAATCTGCTGCAGCCCAGTTGCACCCCAGCCCCAATAAGCATGCTGTACACACTTGAACAAGAGCAAGTCTTTCTGTATTAGCTAAATCTAGCGTTACCCAGGAAGATCCATAGGTTTTCTTAGTGGCAAGGACATCCTGATCAATCATCATGATAGATGGATATGTCATGCATATGCCATTGCCTTAGGATGGAATCCTTTATGTCCATTAGTCCTCTTATGTTAGTTACAACTATGTGATAATTTTTAAACATGGATGCTATTATTAAAAGACTTAATAAGTATGTTAGAAATAGGAGAATGAAGGGCAGAATTAAAGTCTCACTCAGCAGTTCCATAGACTTGCTGTGCTTGGTTTTAATTGAAGTAAAATTGAGTTACATTTTGATATTCAAGGTGTTATTATTATTTTTATTAAGACCCAAACTAATTTTCACTACTGGCAGGTTAAGATATTTTGAAATTGGTTTGATTTTTTTTCTCTTGGTTCGTAGAGGTGCTCATTAGTCTTATTTCAAGTCGCGTCCAGTTTCTGAAGGTCTGAATCCCGTTTCTAGTGATTTATGACAAACCGCAATCTTTGCAGACACTCCTTTAAGAAAAACAATACTAAATACAAGGGGAAAGAAAACATACTCCTGGATGAGTGGTATTTCTGGAGGTGTTAGGAATATCTGACTGCAAATGTTAACTGTTCCTAAGTATGAAAGAAAAATCTCCAGCTATTTATGTTATTACACCAGTTTTTTCTATATACGTATTTATAATTACATGCATATACTATAGAGTCATATAAATTACTAGATCTTAAGTTAAAACCACTTACATTGAGCACATTTTGGGGACTGTATTTTCAGATTAATTCATGTGCCTCACAAATATTTAACCAATGCTTTTGCACTTCCTCCAGGTTTGTCACTTTTTTCATCCTCTGCATCCCTCAGATTTCTCCACTGCATGATTCCTTCTTGGTTACACCAGCATTTGCTATATTAAAATTTAATTTTCAGTAAACTCCTTGAAGAATATACATATATATTCTTTTGTTCTAGAAACAGGACATGCTGGAACTGCAGGCTCCAGAATCTAGAATGAGATGTGCAGAATAAATTACCACGAAAAATGTATTTTTAGTGCTGAAGAGAAGTACTACTAAAAGTGTAATTTTTTTGGTCACATATTTCTCAAGTGGATAACAGACTGAAGACCCTTAAACTCACAAAAAATTTTAAGCATTCACACTATTTTTTCATTTTTGATATCCTACCTCATAGGCCAGACCACTTAATATTGTTTCATCTGTTGTCTTTCAGGACAGTTCTGCAGAACACCTACATTCACATTTCGGACCAAGTCTTAGACACACTCATTTAGTATTAGCCACATTTTCTTCCCACTGTATTATTACATTATTTTCTTCCCACTGTAGTAGATCATTGTTGTTTTTCTGAGACAGTTTCCATGAAGGAATCAGATTTTTCTTTCCTTTCATTGCAATAATTTTAAAACGTAAGTTTTATATATATCCACAGTTTTTCTGATCCTTAGTGTACTAAAAAGGATCACAGTCTTTGTCGTCTACTTGATAAATATATAATAAGTAAAAACACAGCTAGCTGTGCAAGAAATACAATTCTGCTGGGCAGCATAAGGGAGTTGGACCCCATGGGTCTAAAAAGACCAAAGCTAGCCAGCATTATCAGCCTGGCCAAGATGGTCTACCTGACTTCTTGATAATTTTGGTGAAATTTGTGCATTCATCATCGTCATCATTTGTGCATCATCAAGAGAACATTGATTACAAGAAGCAAGGAAAAACATTTTTTAAAAAATCATAACCAAGCTCTCTGCAGTATGTGGATAAATGGCATTTTCTGACATATTTTTCCCAAAATATTTTTTATTGATGTGTAATTCAAATTACAAGGTAGAGTTAAGCAGAAATAAGAGCACGTGAAATTTAAAGCTAAGCTGAAAGTGTGAAAATCTAGACTAGCATTCCCAGAATTGAAGCATTAGTTAAAAAACTAGTAAAGTAGGACAATTGTTTTAATTTAGCATAAAAGATGATCACTGAGTTAATCAGAGATCTTTTAGAAAGCTTTTCATTTTCTACTGCTACTCATCACTGAAATTTCCTCATTATGCGTCCTGTGTTGTTAGACTGAAATTTCTGATTTTGTCCTCCACTGCTAGTTTCTGAGCTATTTTCTTTCACTTCCTGTTTCCCCTCATTATTTTCCATGGTCTTTAATTAATTTCTATATTTGATATTATACAGCTGCAGGGTATTCCTCTCTTCTATGCCTTTAGTTGCATTTAATACAATATTAATCTGCATCATCCATATCTTACTCTATCTTTGTTGCTTGTTAGCCTGTTTACCCCTGAGAATATATTAACTAATCTGACAACTATTTCCTTCTGACATTAAGCATACTGATGTATTTTTCCCTTTTCAATCTCAATTTATTTTTAATTACAAACCTTAATTAGATCATGGTTCCGACCGCTTAGGTACTTTTTCATTTGCTACATCTCTAATTGCATTCTGTTTTCCTTAAATTGAGTGATTTTTTTTTTTTTTCTCTTTTGGCTTCTTTAGAAAATATTATCTCATAAAGCTCAGAATAATCTCAAAAGAGAGGCTAGTAAATCATGGTTTTTCTGATTAGGTATTTTGTTTTAGCCTCAAAATATATTATATTAAAATACATGAATCTCAAGAATAACCTGATCACAGCTCTTCATCCAAACACTTTGCCAGCTCTGATGAGGAATAAGGCGTTTGGACATTGTTCTTGCCATATGAATCAGATGTGGATTGTGCCCTTGTTAAATTAGAAATAGGGCAGATGAGAAGAGGACCTTCAGCATCTCTTTATGTTATTGGCTCCATCTTGGATAGATAATGCTTATTATTATGAGGTGCTGAAGCATGTCCAAAGAAGGCCAATGAAGATGGCCAAAGCACTGGAGCGCATGTTATAAGGAAGAGCTGAGGGACCTGGGGTTGTTTAGCCTGGAGTAAAAGGGGCTTGCAGGAGACCTTTTCACTCTTAGCAACTGCATGAAAGGAGGTTGTAGCCGGGTGTGGGTCGGCCTCTTCTCCCCAGTAACAAGTAACAGGACAATACGTATTGGTCTCAGGTTGCTACAGGGGAGGCTTATATTGAATGTCAGTAAAGAATTCTTCACCAAAAGGGTTGTGAAGCATGGCAGTGCAAAGGTGGAAAGGAATGAACACACAGTTTTGCTGATCTTGTAGAATATTTTGAACATCTTCTGAAGATTTCAAGTGTTCAAGATATTGAATCTTTTCCAGCATCTCTGTTCTCTACAGTCCTTTATTGAAAGAATAAATGCTAGAAGGTGCTGTATAGTCTTCTGCACTTGAATGTCCTATTCTATCTGTGTTCTTTCTCTTTTTTATTGTCTTGAAGACCCCATGGTTATTTTCCAATTAGGTAGATCAAGGTTCATAGAGACCAAGTCATATTAAATGCTTGGTGAGAAAAACGTAAAGTCCACTTAGAGGTTAAAAAACAGAAAAACAAGCCAAGCTGAAAAAAGTGCATCTTAGAATCTCTCACTTGTTTAGCCATCCTTCATAACTATAGAGTAAAACACTGAGTTGCATTGACCTGATAAAAACTGCCTGTGCTTTTTTTCCTCTAGGGAATACCTTTTACCTTTGTTGTTATGGTACCAATAATGTGATAACTATAAATTATATGTGTCCTGACAAAGAGCCTGGGGATTGCTCATGTTTGTTTTGCCTTTATTTTTCCTCTTTCTTTCTTTCCTCTAAATTGCAAGTTTTGAGCAGGCAAAATTGGGGAAAATTTCCAATTTTAACCTGTATCACAAAAAAAGAAACAAAATCATGGTGTCTGTTGAGGAAAACCATAGGACTCTATGGACAATTAGAAAAAGTTAAAGATAAATCTATATCTGCAGTACAACAATTAGTAGTGTCTCATTGCAATGCACCATCTGTCAGCATTTGGTGATAGTAAGTTGTGTTTCTAGGCATAGACAACATTATTTTCTACTGTTATTCTAATTTTACATATTCTACAACTATGGTATTGACAGTGTATTAAAATAACTACTTTTAAAATTTCCACTCCTCATATAGAAGTTAAAAATCTGTTATAAATCCTGAAATTGCAATGGACTTATTCTTACAACCAGCTTGTGGAAATTAATTAGAAAGATATTTCAAATGGTTAACAGGATCTCACTGAAAGCTGTTAAGTACTTAATTTGGTTCATGCGATTTTCAATTAAAATTTACCCAAATTCTACTTACTAAAATTGCAGAAAAAAATGGCTTCAGGATGCAATTATCAATATGGAAAGTGTACCATTTAAGCAGTAAAGAAATATGGAGAAGACCTGGTTCTCAACAGATATAAATTTGTTTCACATTGCAGAAGTTAGCATAACTGCTGTTTCACATAGGGCAATTGTCCAACACAGAAAGTTCTTGTAGTCCCTCTACTAGAGATTTATTCAAAACTAAAGCAAAATTTTTGACTCTAAATGAATCATAGCTTCACAAGACTTAACCTCTTCCACCTACTTATCAATTCACAATTTTTAATTTTAGGCATGGTGGCTTGGTAACATGACTAGAGTTCCACCAGGGGCGATCTGCCTTTGCAAGTTTTCCCTGGGCTGACAGAGCTGTGTTCAGACCGTGCCGTCTTTGTCTGTCCCTGCAGAGGTGTGTTCAGACCATCTTTCCTAAGTCAGATCTGTCCAAATGTGTGTCCGTGGAAGGAATTTGCCTTTCTTTTTGTACAGAATGATGGAAGAAAAATGAAGAACTAGCTAGAAAGTTCAGCCAGTAATGCCTTGGCCATGAAAAAAATGACTTGTAAAAAGATCGTTCCTAAGTTTTAAATTTCTTTGGTCTTGACACTTGTACTGCCTTAGGTCCTAGGTAATTTGGTCCTTAGTCACTTGTGTTTTTGTAATATTGCTTTGCAGAGAAAGTTAACGTGACATGTTGAAGAGAAAGATTATGTAAGACAACATATTAAGTGCTACCAAATTTTTCTTAATGGCTTACATTATAGCTGTCATCATAATATAGGAATAAAATACAAATGTCCAAGATTTTCAAAACAGAGTATCAAAACTAGGTATGTTGACATTTCAAAAATTCTGTCTTTCTTCTGGACCTGTCTGTGTTTGGTGTTTTTAAGCTTTGGTCAGTATTTTTATTTAGCTGCCACATTTCTTTCAGAGATTTTAAATTTATTTTTAACAAGTATTTTACAATTTCAGCATAGAGGTTTTTATTTGAAGATTGGTCTATTTGATTATTTACAGTGATGGAGTTGATGGCTTGAAGCATTTGTGATGAAAAAAATTTTGCACACTAGAGAGTGTAGAAACAAAAAAAGGAAATTAGTCCTTTGAATAATAGCATTACAATTATTTTAGAAGGGTTATGAGTGTTACCCAGCTAAAATCAATCTTAGTACTACCTTTTCTGCTTTTTGTGCTGTTACCTCAGGCTGCACTGTAGATAAAACCTTGTTAGTACATTGATGAGCCTGTTAAAAACCTATACTGTGTTGAGTCATGTATTATAAAATGTATGTACATAAACCTATCTGACAGATTGAAAATGCTGTTATGAAAAAAAAAATGGTGAGAAAACAGACTGATATTTTATTACGGAAATAAATTTGGCCAGAAGGATTCCAACAATTAAAACATTCATGTGTGAAGTACTTCTGTAAAGCAGATCAAAAGAATGGATCCATGATCCTTTTTAATTAGTGGTTTCTTATTGCAAGTTATATAGGCTTTTGTTCCAGTAATTTTAAATTCATATTTCTCTCTTTGCTTTTGCAGATTTGGTTTAAAAAAGACTATGTAATAGGGACTTTGGATTTCTGCACTATTCAGATGCTTATGACAATTTTGTCTAAGGAAAGGGTAGCTCATTATATGAGTACAAAGTCTGCCTCCTCCAGGCTATTTTCAAAGAAAAGGAAATCCTGAATGGCTCCCTGAAACAGGCTTGGAGGAGTGGGCCACTGTCCATTAAATGAATGTTCCAAGCCTGAACATCTGGCAGGACTGTGGTTGGATTACCCTCTTGCTTTAGGCAAAGGAACTAATGGTCAATTACAAGAATACACATTAAGATAAAACCCTCTTAGTAACTGGTGTCACTGAAAGTAATTGTCTTGCTTGTAAACCATTCTTTACTGGCTTAGACTTATGAACTCAGATTTTCCTGGTAGATGAATTGAAATCAGTAGAGCTAGATGGGTCACAACCACTCTAAAGTGTAAAAAGGAGGCTGCAGAAGTCCCCTGGGTCCAGCCTGTGAGTGATGACAATGGAAACATATTTTAAAGTCCTTATATAGCCTGTGGTCCTCCATTTTCAAAATACTGTTCTTTTGCAAAGCACATTTTACCTGAGAATGCAAAAAGCACAAAGCTTGCCCACAGTATACATTCAGATCAATTTAGTAGTTCCATTGAGTCAGTTGGACTGGACATGCACAAGTCCAAGTTTACACAGAAAGGCAATGGCAAAACTTAAATCTAGAGTTTTTCTCCTTGATTTTAGCATCTCATTCTTTCCTTCAGTTATGCTTTCTTATCTCCCCCCAAGTGTGTGCTTATCAAACAAAACTGTTCTGCTCCAGATCATGGAACTTCCCTTTTAATTTACTCTTACATAGGCTATGCACCGAGTTATTAAAGTAAGCACTCTGTGCTAATGGAAGTCTTACTTCAGCATGTAACATCACTGAATGGTGATGCTTATGGAGCAAAAAAAAAAAAAAGCGTATTTTTGAAAATCTGCAGGTGTTTTTAGTCTCTTTAAAATTCTCTCCCTTGAGCCTGTGCATGCTTGAAAGCTGACTGCTGTGTATAAGAATTATTCCAGTGCTTTCATGTCTCAATATTTTGGTGGTTTAACACTATCAATTGACATAAGATAGATTGTTAGATTCTGTTAAGTACTTAATATATACTTCCAGATTGCCTCAGTACTGCTGTAACGACTCCTCCCACTTAAAAACCTCAAAGGGAATTAAGTGACTGTAATGATATTGAAGTAAATGCTAGGATATGATTTTCTGTAGAGTAAAAACACAAAAAGAAAAAAGAAAACCCCAAAAGTTTTGGAACTAAAACTGAAGTGCTATAATACTTGTTATAGGTGGGCTATTTTTTGGCTACTATAGTAGAAACTGCAGAACTGACAATAGATAGCAAATGTTCATCCTTCAGTCATCTTGGCCTCAATTATGTAGGTTAAATAGATATATTTATTTATTTGTTTTAAATATGGCTTTTTTTTCAAGGAAAGGCGTCTTTTACGAGCAAATATGTTTTCACTGAAGTCCAATTCATATCATCTTACTAATGTTTAAGTAAACCAACCCCCAGTGGTGGTAAATATTCCCATTAGCAGAGACAATGTAAAGGAGAATCTGTTATGGTTTTATAGAACCCATGTAATGTAACTCTGTATTTGCACATGAAAGTCTTGCTATAGTAATTAGTGCAGTCATATCACAAACAATATGTTTACATGGTGATAATTAAAGTCATCCTATTAAATCATGTTTCTAGAAAACACACTAGTTTTGGACTATTTTGGAGAAGAAGCAATAATAATATTATTAAATCTTGGGATGACTCTTGCTAATTACAAATAAAAGTATAGTGAAGGGTTATATTTTGAATAACTGTATAATCTGCATAGCAGTGTAATCTGTATAAAACAGAATTTTCCTCTATCATAAGTCTATATGGTTCCACCATTGTCATCTGAAATATGGATATTTGCATCAGCTGAGAATCTGAAAGATTTACTGTTAGAAAAGCAAGGGTTGTTAGAAAATACGTGATTATTTCTGTACTAGGAACTTGGGGTTTATTTCTTCCCAGTTCCTTTCTATCTTGCTAGCAAGTTACTGATTCTCAACACTGCAATGTCTGATAATTACATTTTGTGCATTTTATGTTTCATACACGCATTTTCCTGTGTCCGAATACATCCGTGAGCAGCACTAGGAATTTTGTCAGGGGGTAATTTGTTTCTCATGCTGTAAAGTCAGTACTGAAATAGGATGATTTTTAGCCAAAATGGCTACAGATTTATATATGCATATGTTGTGGTTTAAAACTAGCTGGAAATTAAGCTTAAAGCAGCTGCTCCCCTTCTTCCCACCCACTCAGGTAAGAACGGGACAAAAAGGCAGGAAATATGGGTTGAGATAAAAATTTACTGGAAAGAACAGCACTAAGGAAAATAAACGGTGACAACAACAATCCTAATAGACACAGTGTATAAAACAGGGTGGCAACATGCAAAAAAAAAAAAAAAAAAAAGGAAAGTTGAATATGAGTCAGCAGTGCCCTGGCAGCCAGGAAGGCTGAGCATGTCCTGAGGGCATCAGGCACAGCATCGCCAGCCGGGCAAGGGAGGGGATTGTCCTGCTCTGCTCTGCACTGGGGCAGCCTCACCTCGAGTGCTGGGGGCAGGTTGGGGCATCACAATACAAGAAAAAAACCTACTAGAGAGCATCTAGAGGAGGACAAGCAAGGAGGGCAAGACTCATGAGGGGCAGCTGAGGTCACTTGGTTTGTTCAGCCTGGAGAAGAGAAGGCTGAGGGTGCCATCATCACTGCTGACGGCTTTCTCAAGAGGTCAGTTCAGGGGCAGGTGCTGATCTCCTCTTTCTGGTGACCAGGGACAGGATATGAGAAAATAGAATGAAGCTGCGTCAGGGGAGGTTCAGGTTGCTCATTAGGAAAGAGCTGTTCACTGAGAGGATGGTCAGTCCATGGAACAAGATCCCCAGAGAAGTGGGCATGGCACCAGTCTGAGTTCAGAGAACGTCAGGATGACACTCCTAGTCATTCGGTTTAGTTTTAGGTACTCCTGTGAGGAGCAGAGATTTGAACTCAGTGATGTTTATTGATCCCTTCCAACTTGAGATATGTTATGATTTTATATAAGTACTTTGAAAAAATGTAGTAGTGAGACTTCCTCTCCCTTTCCCTTGGTTTTAGACACTGTTGTATTAGATATCTCTGACACTACTGAACTTTCAGGTGGATGAATTGTGCACTAGAAGGGCATGGTAGTTATCCACATTATAACCCCACATATAACTGGAACTCGAGGCAGCAGTTCTGTAATATCTCGTCTAACCCAGTCATTATGAGTTTAAGAGGAAATTCATCAGGTTCTCAAGGACTGGACAGCATTCAAAACAAGATGAAAGAAATTTGTGACAAACAATTTTTATTCTTTTTTCAAGTTAAACCAGATTCCTTAAGAGAAAAGTTCAGTAGAATAATCCTATCTGAGCTGCTAGGAACTTCCATGATCACTCAACTTGCATAGTTTTGTCTCTAAAAGAAAAATACATGTATGGTTTAAGTGGGTGTATTTTGGTCATGTTGGTAAAAAATTTCATTCTTTGAAAATGTGGTGCTCTGCAGAAAAATGAATCATAATAGGAAAGCCCCAGGATTTTCACTATTCTTTGTGTTTTGTTGTCTTCTGCTTACAAGAATGCTGAAAGTAAAGGTTTAAGGTGTTACTACCATCAGCTGAATTGCAACACTTTTTGTTCAAGTGAGCAGGACTCTTTCTTCCCTTATATATTAGGGTCAAAGTAAGACAAGAAAAAAAAAAAAGGAAAATACTTTGAATCCTTTAGATTGTATATAGACAAGAAAATGAGTCTTTGCTTCTTTACACCAGAGTTATGCGTTTGCAAGTCCGTTGATTTCAATAGTTGTGAAACCCATAGAGTTAGAGGGACAGACCCCTAATTTGGCATATTGTAAGAACAGAATCAGCCGACACCATGACATATCAGAACTTTGCTCATATAAGTCACAGTTTCTTTATAACCCTTATTTCTAATGGACAATCCGTCACATTTTTTCTGACCTTGTATCTTTGCCACTTCTTCAAAATCCACTACCCTTAAAATAGCTTTCTCTATAGACCTCTACCATAAATAACTAAATCCAGGCACATGAAGATACATTTAAAAAGAATTCAGAAAGAGAACAAAGCACCTTTCTTTTGGTTAAATCATTATTTCTAATTTCTGTTGTGATCTCATTCAGGAGCACCCAACAGGGATCAGGAAACCATAAAAACAAATAACAGAATGATAGCACCTTTACTATAAACTCAGATCTGAATTGGATATTGTTGCTATCATGTAGAAAAAAGCTGAATCTGTCTTATACCCATCATGCCTGCAATTGCTAATCTGCATGTTTCTTGGGTTTTCAGAAGCACGTGAATATGTCAGTCAATCATTGAGATGGCAGTTCTGTGGACAGATGGGGAAGGAACTGTTCAAGGCTTGGTTTTGTTTCTTTTGTATATTTTGTTGAGGAGTGAGACCATGTATAAACACAAAACCTTTAGGAGTACAACACAGAGGAAGATGTATTAGAGTTGGTCATTAGTCTTTCTATTACAATATAATGTAAAAAAAAAAATCCTTATATTCTAATTCCTTGTGAAAATTTCTAAGCCTAACATATACAAGAGGTTTTCTAGTTCCTGCAAAATCAGGAAATTTCCTATGGAAGTCCCCAATGACATGAGCCAGATTATTTTTTGCATGAGTTCATGTCATGGAAAAATACCATTTCACTCAACAGATTAATTAGAAGAAATTGATGGCTGAGACAGAATATACAGAAATGTGATTACTTTGTATTTCAAGTTAATTTTTTTTACTTTCTTCCTGTCTAATTTCACTTGCAGCAATAGTGATTTTCCTGTTTCTTCTGGTAAGAGGATCTCAAGTGACACTTTCATGTCAGATGGCACAGAGTTATTGAATTCCCTGAGTACAGCAAGCTTAACAAGAAAGAAATTGTATTCTTCATCTGCCTACATGAAACAGAGCATTTTATTAATATCACTCTTATAAAAGTGAATAGTTTATTAAAAAATAGACTGTGTTTGCAGATTTCGGCAAATATGAAAATAAAAAGAAATAAGAAAGTTATGGAATTTTAAATAGACACATGCATATAACTATATAATACACATGTATTTAAATGAGTATAAATATTTGCAGGGTAAACTGTGCCTTTGAGAGGCACTGCTGGAAAACTATAAGTGTGATTAGAAAATAGTAATATCCAAACAAACTTTCAAAATTCATATAAGAGACTTCAGAAGAAAGAGGTAGTAAAGAAACAGATGCTACATTTTTTATCAGAAGCAAATGAACATGTCATCAGAGAGGTTTGTAGAACCTGATAGGAATACAGTAATAATTTGCTACTACAGAAAACCTTGATCTACTCTGTGCAGTCTGATCAGCTTATTCCACAGACTGAAACTTAATAGTATTCTTTCCATAGGAATACATCTACTGGCAAAATGAACTCCATATCCTCAAACTTGCCTGGGCAATATGAATTTCTTTCTACCTTTTCTCCTGGTAAACAGGAATGTGGACATAAAATGTGAACAATATTTCTGTATTACTGATTTAATCTGTGCTTTGGTTCTCAAATCCAATTGGCATGACTGTTAAAATTAGCAGGACAAGGGCAACTGTCAAGGATGAGGCTGGCTCTAAGCAGAGGGGCTTCTGTGGCTTTGTTTGCCTGTCATTTCAGCTGCTATGTCAGCTTAAATACCATCAGTTAAAAAACACCGGGCATAGCTTAAGGAGTAATGGGGTGGGGGGCATATTCGAGCAATGATCAAACAAGAATAAAATCCAGAGAGACCACACTCTCGGGACACTGTGGCACAAGAGCCTTTCACAAAATGTCAGTGCAGGCTGATTAAACAAATGCTGCTTTCAAGGCAAAGTTGATCACCCTACAGTTTATTGGAAAAGTTCACATGCATTTGTGTTATCATTCTGAAATACTATAGGTAAGTGAAAAATATTACAGTGTTGTGATAAAATGGAATGTTGCATGAAGCTCAAACATTTTCTGTACCTAGTATACCAGTATTTCACATTTTGCTTGATTTGCATTCTATTGACATGATTTAAAATCTTTTCAAAATGGCTCTTTGCCCAGCCACAGCTTGAAAGTCCAAACTCTCCCACAAAAGCAGGTGAAATTAATTTTGCCACACGTACAGTTCCATTCATAAATCTTTGTTCAGAGTAGTTCAATTTTTTTTTTCCATTTATAATTGTCTTTGCTTGAAAAGTCATATAATACTCACTGACCAAAGCTTTTTTCTGCAATTCTAACTCACTTCTTTTCTCTCTCTCTCTAATCTATTTTAATATGTATATATTCATAAAACTAATCTTTTTTCCAGAGATGAGTTATTTTTATCCTGTGAATGTAAGAAATAAAACACAGTAAGAAATCATTGTAAAAGACACTGGAGTAAGAATAGTGTAACCTTTTTTCTGGATACAGACAAGCTTCACGGGTGCTGTCGCACATTATAGATCCCAAGTTCACGCTCCTTAATCAAGTGACTGTCCTGTAAGTCATTGATTAAAGATTGCTGAAATTGGCTGAAGTCCCTTGATTTCAACTATGACAAGAGAACAAAGGTTTGCTTGTGTCTGAGGGAAAAGGAGAGACAAGGAGTGTAACCAGGCAAAAAGGGGGTAGGGTTTAGGTTTTCAAATAGGTGAAGAAGTCAAGACAGAAGAAAAGTGAGCTGTACACCAAAGAGAGGTGATGGTTAATGATTAAGGGGTTAAATCAGATAAGCCAAAACTGAAGGGTAAAAATTGTGTTAGTACTTAGTTATGCAGAAAAGCAGCCATATAGGGAAGGCATAGAAAGATGGAGGCTGTAAGTAGCCAGTAGAAAAAACATCCCACTAACAATAACCACAGACACAGGTGACAATCGAAAGAGAAACATGATAAAATACAGAAAAAACCCTTAAAGTCATCTCCCTCTTCTGTGCCGGTGACACAATGACAGTGCAGGGGAATAATCCTCCCTTTCTGGGCCAATGAATCTTAGCAGAGCCTACACAGGATATGTAAGACAGATCCTGCAGCCATTCTTTTGGGGGGAAATGAGGGATGTGGGAGTGGGGTTGAATTTCTTATAATCTTTACTCCTCCTAAATAACAAAAAAATTATCAAATGAAACTCTTCAGCTGAATCCAAGTCCAAGAAGAGATTAAAAATCTGAGCTAGATAGGACATGAATCGCATAACCAAAGAGAGATCTGAATCCACCACAGCTGCAGAAGGAGAGCTGAGATAGGAAATGATTCAGTGAATTGCCCATTTAACTCGTGTGCATGCCCAGTGCAGCTCATCCCTGCCACAGGAACATGGCTGGAATTGCTGTCCTCTGGTCTGCTACCACTTCCCTGGATGTCTTACATACCTTCTACATACCTAGTTCTGAATTACTTGCTAAGCCTATTCTGTGGGGCTTGGACTAGACAGCTCAGATTTTCAGTTCCTGGAATTCAGATTGTGGCTATAAACCCTGTCAGGCTGAAGACATTTCAATGTAAATTACTGCATTCAAGAGGAATGCATTAGCCACGGAGTGATTATATGAAACAAAATTGCAACAATGCCACAGCTGTGGTTTTGAACAAAAGCTCAAGTAATTGCGGTTGTTTTGTCCAGACCTTAATGAAATTAGCAGGTTATAGAAGTGCTTTTCACATGCTTGGGCTCAAAAGCATTATATTTGTCTTTTAATGTAAGAAAGAAAAACAGAGGTACATCTTTTCAGATCCTCAAGGAAGTACTGGTGAAAACAGTGTCTTTATGAGATTTTCTCAGCTGTTGGGTCTTGTAGGAAATATTCTACCTCTTTTAGAGATAAGAGAAGATTAGAAGTGGGGAGAGGAGGTGAAGCCTATTTCACTTAGAAACAACGACGTATATTCCTGGAGTATA
This sequence comes from Melanocharis versteri, assembly GCA_013397845.1. Taxonomy (NCBI): domain Eukaryota; kingdom Metazoa; phylum Chordata; class Aves; order Passeriformes; family Melanocharitidae; genus Melanocharis; species Melanocharis versteri. The sequence continues at coordinate 134,771 of VZTG01003225.1, read as the reverse complement.
ACAATTCATTAATTGGTGTTCATTGTATTAGACATATTTTTAATCACTTTACCTCATTCTCACATTTCAAAAGAAAAAGTAAATCAAGTGCCCCTTCTGAATTTGCAGTTACAGTATCCCTTTCCCATGTGGTAGGTCAACAGGACTATATTGCCTTGTTTTGCATGTCAGAGTCCCATTAACCTAATGTAATAGTTGGCACAGATTTCTGAGAAAGTTTTGTCTATGAAGTCAGGAGGAGAATCTGAGTGGAATATAATACTCTGCTAAAACAATAATAACTCTCATAATCTAACCCTCATTAACTTGTCAAGCCTAGTGACAGTCTTTAATAGCATTCATTCTTTTTATGTTTTATTTTAAGTGATTTCTTTGTAGCCATTTGAAAACCTAAAATAAGATTGTTACTCTATCTGCATTTAATATGGAACCATTCTGTCCATTTTCTTTTTTTTTATTTTTTTGAAACTGGAAAGCACTTATGTTTATTTGTAAGCTTGCCACAGATCTATTTTAAAAATGGATGGAAGTACATACATTTTATTTATTTTGCTAAAATGCTACAAATGGTATTACAAGAATATGGTTAGAAGTTTTGTTCATTGTCTCATGTTTTTGTCACCGAAAGGGATATTGGGAATCGAGGGAAAGGATTGGATTTCCATGGCATGGCTTGTGCCACCTGACATTGTCAGTTAGCAAAACGTATTAGAGAGGAGAAAAATGTAGATGTGTCTGGGGGGCTTTGTGGCTTTCTGTGTTTCTCGTCCCCTTCCATTTGCCACAATGTGCACCCTGTGCTTCCTGGCCTGGTGTGGTTCACGCTGAGGCAGCCCTCGTCTCCCGGGTCAGGGCTGGATACAGCACAATGCTCTTCCCTCAGTTCAGCGAGTGCTTGTAGCTCACCAAGACTTCAGTGTAGGCTGGGAAGATCAGCATCTGACAAGAGTAAGCTCTGAATTCCTCATAGCACTCTCCCTTGTCAGGTTCCCTGAGGGCTGATATCCATAGCAGAATGAGAATTTAATTCGCTCACTGACTGATTCACCACACATCAGACTTCTCTATGTTCATACCTTTAAAATCTGGAATGAAGACTTTTGTCAACAATTCTGGAAAAAAAAAAAAACAAAACAAAACAAAAAAGGAAAAAAGGTTGAAACTTCACTTTGAAAGAAATTAGAGGCATCAAGTATTCTATATCTAGCTTAGCTGCTGTTTCAGTTTTGAAAATGGTGTGAAAATATGGCAGTTTTTTTACTTAAACCTGATTCTTTTGTACATTTAGTTACATACCTCAAAAAGTACATACCTCTTCAAACTGATATTGCATTAGTTTCTTTTTCATTAGGTCTCAGTAACCACTTTCTACCCATTTGTTTCCCCCAAAACATAGCAATGAAAAAGTAATATACAATTCCTAATGATTTTCTGAAATACTGCACAGGTGCAAGCTGCAGCTGTTATGAGTAAACTAGATTTTGCTAAACTAATTCAAATCCCATTGGGGAAATAGAAGAACCACTGCATTCCCATAAAAAGAAATATGTTTTCATTGTAGGATAATGAAGTTTCCATGTACATTCTACCTAGTCAAAAGGTGCTTTACAAAGAAAATTAAAGTTATCTTATAAAAACTGATGAAATATATAATCTCTTAGCTTCTCACTTTGTTAGAAATAAAACGGTATTAGTTATCCTCTTTAAAAAGCTTCACTAGCATTTTCAAAATCAAATGAAATTGCTAAGGTTATGTTACAAATACTAAAATAGATCTGAAATTAAAACGACAAAGCATTATCCAGACAAATTTAAAATATACAACTTTTCATATGAACAGGTATATTAAAGTGAAAATTGCATTTCACTGCGCATCTCTAAATGTGTGTTTACATCTGTTCATATGCTATATGCACTCATTTGTGTTGCCAAGCTTTTCAATAAGGAAGTTGTCTGGAAGATTTGGGTGTTATTTTTATTTTTAAACACATATTGTGTACAATGATAAAGATTTTGTGGAGGAAACATACATGCCTTCACCTCCAGATCAACTGGCAAGTGGTGGGTGGAGTTCAAGGTGTGGGTTTCTCATCCTTGCCTCTCAGCACCTTCTGAGGCTCGAGGTAACACTAACCCATGTAAGGCATGGAGACCTCAGCTGAGGTGTGGACATGTGTAACTGAGAGAGGACATTGTTCCCTGTGTTGATTGATTGAGATTAACTTAGAGTCTCAAAGTTCATTTGCAGAGAAGTGGAAAGGTATGAATAAGCTTCTGTACTAACACATAAAATACAAATATTAGAATAGCAATGTATTTTTCATTAGAAAAGAAGTTATTTTGAGGCAAAACTTTCCATCTCAGACTAAAATGTTAAGCCACTCTGAAAATCTGGAATTCCTGAAACACAGTCTAGCTCTGGGACCACTGCTAAAAATCACTATCAGTGCTTGGGCACTGGTAACAGGATACCCTCTCCATAAATATCTGCAGGGCTGCCTTGATTGCCATCAGCCAAGGAACTGGGGGCTGCATTATAAATCCAGTTGTGCAAACCCTGAACCTGACGGCAGGTTTCTGATTTGTGGACTGGTATGCTGATGTCCCCAAGCCTTTCCACGAACATCTGTGTTACGGGAGAGAACATCTCAGAAAGAACATCTCAGAAACCATTTCGTTGCTAGCCTTAGGGAGTGCCCATTCAAAGCAGAGCAAATTACTCTAACTCTAATAACTTTATTAGCTTACAGGTTGTTAAAGGCCTGTTTATACATTCCACGGTAACTTTTCAGCCTACTATTTTGTATGAATTATCTGTTTAAAAACTAAGAATCATTGCAGACTTTGGATTTGCACTATGAAGAAGGCCTAAATCAATATTTTAGTTTCCTAATGATTCTAGCAGGTATGAATAATTCCCTCCGCTTTTTTTTTTTTTCCCAGCTAATATCCAGGATCAGAAGTGGATTACTTATCTGAATTAGTCTTGGTACTGCTTTACACTCTTTATGCTTCTTTTTAGATTAACTGATCTAATTTAAAACTAGTTTTCTCTGTTCCAACCAGTTAGGACAGGTTGATTTTTGTAAAAACATAAATGAATTACTATTAGAGATTTTAAAAGTGGGCTGTAGACAATCAAGTCATGTATAACATTTGCCTATTCTGCTATTGTGATATTCCCATTGCCAAATCTGATTTGAATCTGATTCGACACCATAAAAATAATGTATTTTAAGTCATTCTAAAATGGATTCTAGCACAAAAAGAGAGAAATTTATTTTTTTCTACTTCTTCAATGCCTGCAGTATTTAGCAACTTTATTTTTGGATATACCTCATATTTTCTAGAAAATGGGTTAAAAATGGCGTTTAGACTCTGTGGGAATTCTTGCCTCCTTGAATCACACTGGAGAAGATTCTTTCCATCCTGATCAGAAAAACCACTCCACTTTGATTAATAAGCAGAACTGTCAGTTATTTCTCTCATTCTGGGCAATCATACCACCTCCAACTTTCTTAGGAAGAGGAGTCTAAGGCAACACTCTGAAAATCTATGGAAAGAATTGATGTGCTGATTGCAGCTCAGGTGTTCGATTTTCATGTTAAACACCTGCATCCCTTTGAATTTTCCGGAACATTTTGTTGTGTATTTCCAAATTCACTCCTGTGTATGTTTTGTCATGTTTCTAGCCAAGAGAAGACAAATTGGTGTATTTCTGGGGCTGCATCTGTCTGAAAGGCATGTCCTAGCCAGTCAGAGGTTTTGGAAAGAGTTATTAACAAGCGCTTGTGTGTGAAAGGCTCACAGAAAGGCAAACTGTTAGCAGTAATAATTCCTTTATGAAAAATTATTACATTACATATGTTTCAACATGTAAACCGTGAATAGAACTAGCGATGGGGCGCATTAGCCTAAGTGTGTTTATTTACTTACTGTAAACCAAATATCCTCATAAATATCTGCTGGAATAAGGCAGTAATTTACAAATTAGAAATCTTGCAGAAGTGCTTCAGCAGATCTTTATGATTATGCATACATGTGTCTTTAGGAACAGCATACTTTCTGCGTGCTTTTAAGGATCAGGAAAATAGATTAAGGATATCAAAGAAAAAATGCAGACTCCCTGCAACAGATAATTTTATGTTTTGAACAGTTTGGAGAGCATGTAACCGGTACAGCCACTCCATATTTATTTTGATAATTACGGCACATAGAATGTGTTGCTTTTCACCCCCTGTTGTAGCACTCAGAAGTTTACAGTCTAGTGTGGAGTAGCAGCATCAGAATTCTAGAGATGGACCAGTTCCAGCACTTATTGAATCATTAGCCTTGGGCAGAAAGAATTTAAGATATCCATGCAGAAAAGAATTTATTCAAATAATATATGAGGTTTGACTTAGACTAGGGAATTATAATTGTCAAGACTGACAGGTGATACTGCCTTCCTTCACATCTCTGTGACTTTTCTTTATACATCATGTCAATCATTTCCCTTCTAAATTTATTTAAATAATGTGTTATTCCTCTTTTGCAATGTTAACCCATTAGTATCTTCTACCCTACTAGTGCCTAATCAGACCAGAAAACAAATTATTAGTAAGAATTATGTCAGCAGTCAGAACACAAAAGACCATGTGAAAAAAATTAAGAATGTTTAACAAAGTTTATTTAATGAAAAATATGATTCTGAAAATGACAGCTGGGTCAAATTGGCTGCTCACCTAATATTGGTATGGTATTAAAATGAAAGCATAAGTCAAAAAGTAAACTCAATACATAAAAATGTTAAAAGCAGAATCATTTTCCAACCAATAATAATAGATCTTTTCAAGTGTAGAATGTTAATAGTGAAATATTCTGTGCTAAAATCTCTATAAAATAATATATATTGAGTTCATTAGAGCAATAGAAGCCTTAGGAAAGAGAGGTCATTCACTACATTGAGAAGATTAAGATGTTTTAAGAAATAAGAAAGCCAAAGAGTTTAGGAACGCTCCTACATTTGGAAAGAATTAATATGTCTATTGTTTAGGTGGATAGATATTGTCTATTTATAACTCAGAAAAGATGTTAAGTAACATCTGGAGGTGATAAAAATTTGAAATCATAAAGCTGGGAGAGTTTCACAAAAAAGAGCTGGTTGATGACATCTCTGGCTTGATAGTGTTGATTTGTAATAAATCTCAGGGATAGTAGAAAAAAATCCAGAAGACTGAAGGACAGTTCATATTGTGCCAATAATCAGAAATTAGTACTCCTCAGTATGAGGCGTATGATATTTGTAAGCCTAGAGCACTTATCTTTAATTATGAAAAGTTGGATACACTTTCACTGTTGAGGACATAAAGGAGAACAATTCATGCTGACTAACATAAATTCATGGAAAATACATATTGTTCAACAAACATAATTTTATTGTTAGTTTAATTGGAGATTATAACAGTGATCATCACAATTATGGTAGTGTTTAGGAATTATAGACATGCAAGCTGAATCCCGTTTTGTTGAGGATAAATAGAGAATAAATATCAAACAGATAATAAATGCTCTACCCAGACCTTTTGGTGATCCAGATGTTTGGATACTCATGGAATAAAACTCTCCTCACAAACACAGCATCTGACCAGTGAAAACCAACAGATAGGAATGAATAGGGGAATAAAGAAAAAATGCTAACTTAACTGGGTGGCAGTAATACCCACTCCCTGTTGCCTGGAATAAAACACAAAATTTTTCCAAACAGTGTCAGAATGATAATATGAAAGCAAATTTTTAATTGAAAGCCTTCAAGGTGCACAATATGGCAATATGAACACATGACACAATATTTCTCTAATTTTATAAGGTTAGCTGATTAGTAGACTTATCAAATATTGTCCAATTAGAAGGGCAGTTGGTTAGGCAATTTTCCCCCAGGTTCTGCCCCATGGAAGGCCCCCCTCCCCCTTGATCTTTTAGCCCTATACTTTCTCGTGTCTATGATATATGGTGCAAAACAAAATGTCCTTGCTAGATTAACGGCAAGACTAAACAGAATTTCAAGAATGTATTCGTAAGATTTTATTAAACTATGGGAGAGGCAGAAAAAGTACTAGAAGATACAACTATGTATTAACAGTCTATAAAATTACAAATATATGAAAAATATATAAGGCTAAAAATCTTTAGGCATCATCACCACTGATTATTGCTCTGTGTTGGTGGGAACCCTAATGGAAGAATGCTGAAAGATGATTTTGTGTAAGCACCATTGTGGTAAGAGTATCTTTCTGGTAATTCTTGCCCTCAGCGAAAACAGTATTAATAGTAATATAATGTTTATAAATTAAAAAAATATTT